>JAEIFU010001107.1:0-81557 GCA_018904235.1 Lordiphosa stackelbergi | reverse complement strand
ACACTGTTAATGCTCTGTTAACTGACAATTGAAGGCTTTTTACAATACCTCTTCCCTTTAAAGCCAAGCAATAACGACTTTAACTTACATCTTCCTTTTTAAGAAAGATTTTATTCTCTGCAGACCGGACCATCAGTTCCAATCTACCCGAATACTGCTGAGCCTCTGCTGCCTCGTTTAGGAGTGCATTTGTTAAAAGACATACCATTGCAATTCCAAAATTTTGTAATTAATCTCTGTTGATTTGTGTTGATTATATTGAATTATAATTAATCGTGTTGACCTCGAGCCGGATAAAATAAACTTTGACTAAAAACAACAAATGTCGCTAAGCCTCTTATACCAATAAAAAGGACTTTCATCGCTTTATAGAGTTTTCCAACTTCCTCTTAAAGAACAGCAGTCTGTCGAGTTACAGTCGGGTGACTGTGTTTCAACAACACCGGATCTTGTCCATCTCCTACAATTTTCGTCCCTTTTTCACTTTTTTAAGGATTTTTGATGTGAAACATCTTTAATTTCGGTACGGAAGATTTTAGTAGAAGTGAAATCTGATTTCAGCGTCACGTGACGCTGTAAAAGCGGAGTGAAAGAGGGTGAAAAGTGGTGGAAAGTGGGGATCAGTGCCTTAACAGTGCTTAACAGTGACTGAACAATGACTTGACAGTGACTTAACAGTGACTAAACTGAGACCATACACTGACCAAACAGTGACTTATCAGTATCTAAACAGTGACTGAACACTGAAAAAACAGTGTCTGAACTGTTACTAAACAGTGACTAAATAGTGACTAAACAGTGACTAAACAGTTACTAAACAGTTACTTATCAGTGACCTACAGTGACTAAACAGTGACTTAACAGTATCTAAACAGTGACAAAACAGTGACTGAACTGTTACTTAGCAGTGACTAAACAGTAACAAAACAGTGACTAAACAGTGACTTCACAGTCACTGAACAGTGTATAAACGGTGCTTATTAGGAAGTTATTTGGTACTTCAACTCCCTGTTAGTTTTCTTCTTTTTTTCTCAAAGATTCCCATTGCTGATTTATTTACAATGATTTTGAAATTAAATTTTCTTTTTCACATCAAAGCCTCGTGAGTGTTAACGACACTCATGCCTTTTTTCGAATTTTTATATTGAACTTGCTGCGGAGAGTAAACCACTAAACCGGAAACCATGCTGTAAACCGAAAAGTGGTTTAAAAACTCCATGAACCACTGAACTGATCTAATCTAAATTCCTGATCGGTTTTACTACAATTCAAAAATCCTGGAATTTGAGTATTTCATTAAGATTTATTCATTTTTAATAAAATGTTTTATATCTTAACGATACCAAAGATGGGATCCAATTTACGTCTAAGCTAACTTTTATAAGCCAAGGAAGGTGTCATTATTTTTTTCTTTCTGATCACGGAAATACTTTTTTAACAGACTTGAGGCTGCAATCTCTTCGGCTACAAAACTCGGCTACTTTTAGTGGCTTAGAAAGAAGCTGAATTAAACCGATTAACTACTCAACCCAGCTTAAAGCAAGTTGAATAGTTTTTATCTGTTAACCATTTCATAAGACTTTACAGCATTTTTTACAGCAGTGTGTCCTCTAAAGGATTACTGGGGCACACTGTGACCGTGTTGTCTGTGAGCGGCGTGACCAAAAATAGAAGTCCAATTGTTACATTGGCGTCCCGATTTCTGTGAAAGCCATTGCCGTTCAACTGAAACGTGACGCACTGTGCCCCAATGTACACCCGCCTTTAGGCTCAAAAATGTGAACTACCTTAAAAGATTCAAATATGCACATTTTACAGTAGCAGTTTCTAAACATTGCTTGCCAGTTCGTATAGCGTTTCAAATTTCCTACGTTCCGCCATTTGCAAACAACCGATAGTTCACGCTCCAACAAATTTAACACATCTCTAAAGCTAGTTCACACAGGCAAATTATATGACAAACTTATGGAAAGTTTTGATAAAAATACGGCTAAATAGCCATAATTGCACATTTTGCAGGGCTCAAAACATAAACTATGGTTCCATTCACTATCAATTTGATCAAATATGGTCGAGAACAGGGTTCCCCAAGCAGAGAGCGCGAAAACGTGACTGTGTCTCTCTCTAACACACAATGAAGGTTGACTTCGGCCAGCATTTGGTAAGAATTGGCAAGTTAGTTCGTGCCCCCGGGGCTATGGTTGGGAGGTCGTTCGGGAACAATCTGGCAATATTCAAAATTTTCTAAAAATTTGTCAAATTATTTGGCCGTGTGAACTTAGCTTTATGCCCATATGACACTTGCCGATATTGGTTGCCCAATTGTTTGGGGGGGGTTTGGGTTTTGAGCCTTATATAAAATTTTAACCAAAGCAAGCGAGAGGTGTATATGAGAAATTGGCCCCTGATGTCAACTGTAAGCAGAGTGTCGGTAAAGCAGTTCTTGTATTGGCCAATATTGTTCGTAAACAATGGCCAACACACCAAATGTATGATGGTAAACGCTTCTTTTGATGCGAGTAGTTAAAGAATCCTTCATCGAAAGTTATGTGTGACGACATCTAACACTTAATTATCTTTTTGTCCTATTTTCGCTAGCGTTGTCTCGTTTTTATTATTGGCCGATACACTCGGTCACCAATATCGGCAAGTGTCATATGGGCATAAGTCTGCAGCTGTTTTACATTTATGGTATTTTCTTGTTTGCCTGAGTTGGTCACACACTAATCCATAAAACTAAATCACAAAATCTTATAGTTATAGTGGTTTTAACCGTCTTAAGGATGTTTGCCAATCTGAAGAATAAGCTCATTGAGGAGGTAAAGGCGTCGCCGTCCAAGTTCCAGCAATTTGCGAATGCAGCTCAAGTAAGTGGAGCGACAGAGACGAGAAAAAAGAGAGCTGTCGGAAGGCAAATTAATGAAAACAAACGCACGCACACCAATAACAAGGAAAATTGCCAGCCCGTAGAAGAGTGTGTGTGTGTGTGAAAGTGTGAAAACTGCCAACACACCTAATAAACAACAGGCAAAAGGCAAAGCAATGACAATTTGTGACCCATTTAGCCACTACCAGCTGCTGTCTGGGCTCTTAAACAGAGACACACAAACCCCCACACACACACACAATAAAGTTTAAAAGCTTATTTTGATTTTGTAGGCCGCCGTGAGCTCATCATCATCCAGCACACCCAACAGCTCGGACACCAATACCAACACCAGTGGGAATAATGAGAATTTCTTCAGCATCACGGAGGAGGGTAAGTTAATTATCAAATTGTTATCAATTTTGTTACCAATTTCCCCCCATTTAGACACGCCGCAAAACTCACCGTATCGCATACAGAAGCTACCGGCTTCAAGTGCCTCTTCATTAAGGGCACGCTCCTCTACACAGTCGTTAAATGGCTTAGGAGCTGTGCCCAGAACACGCAAATTATCCAACTCCTCAATGGCCAGCGATGTGTCCTTTCGTCTGCCCAACTATGAGGCACCAGCTGTAAGTAAATGTAGTTACAGGGTATTTAAATGCCAAAACTAAATTTTCTTTTAGGTTTATCATTTACAATCGGATCTGGAGGACACCAGCAGTGAGCTAGATGATTCCACCTCATCGGCACGTTTGGATGTCATCACCAAGGATCAATTGTATGATGCATATAAAAAGTCCTTGGATCGTTATCACAAATATCGCTGTCGCTACACGGATTTGGCCAAAAAGTATAAGGAACTAGAACGTGATAGCACCAAGGCCAGGGTATGAGTCAAGCTAGCTTATCTATGTATGATAAAAGTATGTTTAATTTGCAGTCGGTGCTGGTGGAGACCCAAGACAAGGCTTTGCGTCGCATTAGCGAACTGAGAGAACAATGCACGCTGGAACAACAGGCCAAGGCACATCTGGAGGAAGCTCTGCGCGTGGAAATGGATGATATGCAGTGCAAAATGCAGGCCTATCAAACTAAACTTAAACTACTAGGCGAGAATCCGGAAAATTTAGCCTTGGCTTTGGAAAGATCGGGTGAATTGATAGAACTGGAGGAGCCCAAAAGCAATGAAACAGAGGAGCAGCTTTTAAATATAACACAGAAATATGAGGCCCTGCGTAAACAGGAAGAGGAGAATGTGTTACTCTTGGCCCAAACCAAACAGGCCATACACACCGAATTGGAGCACAAAGATCTAGAAGTGAGTCGGCTACAAGACAAACTTAAGCAAATGGAAATGGACTTGGAGTTACAAAAGGCAGAAGTGAAGAAGGGCCAAGAGGCTAAGCAAGAGGCTGAGGCCAAAAGCATAGCCAGCGAACATTTATTGGCTACACTCAAGCAACAAATGGAGACAATTAAAACCGATCATGAACAGGCCCTGCAAGATTTAAACCTACAAAATAAGCAATTGAATGAAATGTTACTGAGACTACAACAAACCGAGGCCGAGGCACAGCTTAAGCTTACCCAGCAACAGCAAATGACCCTAGAAATGGAGAAAAATTTGGAAAAAGAACGTGAATTGGTTACAGAAAAGTCCACTGAAGCGGAGCTTTACAAACATAAACTGGAACAATTTCAGCAAAAGGACAATTCTGACTTGCAAAACTCACTTTTGGCCAAGGAAAAAGAAATCAAAGCTTTGGGAAATAAACTGAATAAACTTAAAAAACAACATGAGCAGCAATTGGCCAAGTTTAGCGAACAATCTGTCCATCTAGAGCAACAGCAAACGCAAACCCGTCAAGTGGAGAGTGAAAAAGCTGAACTACAAACCAGAGTCAAAGACATACTGGAAGAGATTACCACCATGCAAACACATTTAAAGCAAGTACAGCAATCGCATAACGAATTGGAGCAAGAGAAACAGCAAATGGAAACACGTATTGAGGCTTTGCAAAATATACAAAGTGAAAATACCAAACTGGCTGAAAGGAATTGCCTTTTAACAGAACAGAATCATCATTTGGAGAAACAACTAGAAGAGCAACCAGAAGTGGCCAAACTACAGCTTAAGCTACAACAGGTTTTAGATGAGCATTCCAAACTGCAGAATGCACAAGAATTGATAGATCATGATCATCGTAGGCTACAGGATAAATGTGATGCCTTTGAGAAAGAAAATTTGGTACAGAAAGATGAATTGGAGTGTATGAAACAGGTTAAAATACAAATGGATCAAGATTTGGAGGAGAAACAACAGGATTTGCTTATGCTAAGAGAAAAGGCAAAGGAACAGGAGACAAAACTACAGGAAATGGAAGACCAGCTAAGAGAAAAGGAAGAAAATTTTGTCAAAATTAGACTAGAACTGGAAAAGGCGGAAAATTTAGAGTCTTCAGTTAAGGGAAATCAAGAGGAAATTGAAAAACTAAAGAGTGTAAGCTTAGAAAAGGAATCACAGGCAGAGCAACTCAAGGAAACTATTAAACAAATTAAGGAAAATCTTAATCAACAACTAAAAAAGGAAAGTCAAATGCAAGAAACCATTGAAACTTTGCAAAAGCAAGTGGAAGGGCAAAAGACTCTAGAAGAAAAAGCAAAGCAATTAGAAGATCATCAAATGAAAAGCTTAGAGCAATTAGAAACCATTCAAAAGCAGGAAGAATTACTTAAACAGCTTAAAGAGCAACTCCAGCAAGCAGAGGAGGAGCAGGAGGAGATTATTAAAAAGCTACAACAAAGTGAAAGCAACAACTTGGAGCAGAAAACAAACTTGGAAGAAACTATAGAAAATTTGAAAGAGAATCTAAAAAAAGCTAAGGAAATGGAAAAGAATTCACAGGTCAACAGTTTGGAGAAGGAAAACCAACTGCAAGAAAGCCTTAAAATTATAAAAGAGAAACTAGAAAAGGCGGAGGAAATGTTAAAGAATGTACAAGCCCACAGTTTGGAGAAGGAAACTCAGTTACAAGAAACCATTGGAAATTTAGAGCTAAAACTGAAAGAGGCGGAAGTAGGGCAAAGGAATGAAACTCAGTGGCAAGAAACCATTAAAACTCTAGAAGAGAAACTGAAAAAGGCGGAGGAAATGGAAAAGAAGTTAGAGGTCCAACAGTTTGGAGAAGGAAGAAACCATTGAAAATTTAGAGGAAAAACTGAAAAAGGCGGAAGAAGGGCAAAGGAATGAAAACCATCTACAAGAAAGTCTTAAAACTTTGCAAGAGAAACTGGAAAAGGCAGAGGAAATGCAAAAGAGTTCACAGGCCAACAGTTTGGAGAAGGAAACTCAGTTACAAAAAACCGTCGGAAATTTGAAAAAAAAACTGAAAAAGGCCCAAGAAGGGCAAAAGAATGAAACCCTTTTAAAAGAAACCATTAAAACTCTAGAAGAGAAACTGGAAAAGGCAGAGGAAATGCAAAAGAGATCACAGGCCAACAGTTTGGAGAAGGAAACTCAGTTACAAGAAACCGTCGAAAATTTGAAGGAAAAACTGAAAAAGGCGGAAGAAGGGCAAAGGAATGAAAATCATCTACAAGAAAGTCTTAAAACTTTGCAAGAGAAACTGAAAAGGCGGAGGAAATGGAAAAGAAGTTACAGTTTAACAGTTTGGAGAAGGAAACGCAGTTGCAAGAAACCATCGACACTCTGGGGCAGGAACTGACTAAGGCGAAAGAAGGGCAAAAGAATGAAACCCAATTGCAAGAAACCATTGAAACTCTACAAGAGAAACTGCAACAGTCAGAGGAGAAACAAAAGCAATTACAGGCCAACAGTTTGGAGAAGGAAACTCAACTACAAGAAACCATTGAAAATTTGGAGGAAAAACTGAAAAAGGCCAAAGAAGGGCAAAAGAATGAAACCCACTTGCAAGAAACCATAGAAACTCTTCGTCAACAACTGCATCAAGCCCAGGAGCAGCAACAACAATTACAGGCCAACAGTTTGGAGAAGGAAACTTACCTAGACAACTTAAAACAGCAACTGGAACAGGCCCAAGAGGGGCAAATCAAAATCTTAGAACAACAGGAAACCATCAACCATCTAAATCAAAAACTGAAACATTTTGAAGAGCAAAATCAGCTAAACACTTCACAGCAGCAACAACTTATTAACCATCTACGCCAACAAGAAACCCATTTACAAACTACCATACAAAACCAAAATGAACAAATTTCTACACTTAAAAAGTCCGAACAGGCCGCCAACTCACAACTGGAAACCCTAGAAATACGCTGGACTGCCTCCAACAAAGATGTACAACGTTTGCATGAAGCCAATGATGCTTTGCATCAAGAAATGGAGCAACTCAGAAACACACATGCCCTCAAGCTACCAAAATCAGATGAATTACAAATTGAAAATGAATATTTACAAAGACACGTTAAACAACTGGAACAGCAACTATCTGAAACTTCTAGCTTAAAGGACAAACTCAAATCCTTACAATGTGAACTGTATGTTCTGCAAGATCAAGTAGTAGAGCATGCGGCTCATTTATCCGAAAAAGATCAACAAACAGCTGCCTTAAAAACCGAAGCCTCTCAGCTTAAATCCCACCTAGAAGAGCAGTCCCAAGAGCTAAAACGACAACAAGAACATGCCAGTTTTGTCACCGAACACAGTGATACCGTTCAAAAAGACCTCTTGCAAGCCCAACAGGATCTAAGCAAATCCCAAGAAGATTATCTCAAGCTGAAAGCCTCCTTCGAAGAGGTAATACCCTCCGATGACCAATTACGTAGCCTTAATCAGCAATTGCAACAGGAACTGGAACAACTGAAGCACAAAAGTCAGGGTGTCGAATCCAATTTGCAACAGGAATTGGATGAACTTCAAGGAATAACAAACAAATGGCCGAACGCATCAATGAGCTGGAAACCTTGCGTGCCGGCATTCAAGCCCAGCAACTGTTTGCCAGCCTGGCACCACGCAATCTGCAACAGGCAGCCGCCGCCGACGAGAAGGCCGAACTGGAAACCAAACTTAAAGAGATTATGAACGAAGTTCAGGATGTCACGAATCGTAATCTATTTCTCGAACAGAAATGTGAAAATTTCCTTATACTCGAACAGTCCAATGAGCGTTTAAAGTTGCAGAATGCTAAACTATCGCGACAATTGGATGAAACACTGGTGAGTGGGAGGAATTGATTAATATTTGAATGAAGAAATGATGGGTTTTAATTCGATCAACAGGTATCCATGCAGCACAGCGACAGCGGAGTGCCCGCCAATACAGAGTTTGAGTATCTTAGAAATATCATGTTCCAGGTAAGGGAAAACAAAATTTCATTTGGTATTTAACAACAATAATTTGACAGAGATAAGTTTTCAACAAGAGGATTAAGCTTAATGTCAAACTATTGATTTCACAAAATTCTAAACTATTTTCAATAAGATCTCCACTTTTTAACTGTTTAAATATGGTTCGAAAACTGTTTTGCATTCACATCTCTGTATTGGGTAAAAGAAGACTTTGTTTACTTATGTAAAGCTTTTATCGAAGCATTAGCTTGGCCGAACCAAAGTTTTATTAGACGCAGACAATGATTGCGAAATAAAGAGAGTTTGAGTGTTACGGTGACTCAAATTAAAACCTCACATCTCTGTATTTTGTGATGGCAGACTTAAGTTCCTGATTGGGCAATCCAAACGATAAAGACGAATGTAGCTGCTGCTCGTACCACATGGGCTATCGTTCAAAAAGATATTTAAAAGAAGATTCCGTCTACGAGACCCTTGACCCTAGAAGTCGCACTCGAGCAACAATACGTCGTCTCTTAGCGGAAAGTGTTGACTTTTTGGAACGATAAGTTGAGTAGCGAGGTCCAACAGACCAAAAAGCCATCCACGAAACTGTTGGAGTCATAGCATAAGTAGGGCTATGTATCTAGCATCGGAACAACTATTGCTAGAGGCAAGAAGAAAAGCAGTATCGTCAGCATACGTGGCTATAAAGGTGCGATGGGCTACTGGATATGGCAGATCCGAGGTGAACAGAGAGTAAAGTACCGGTCCGAGAACACTTCCCCTGAGGTATCCTCGAAACCGTTAAACGGCGCCCTAAGAGAATGAGCTATCAGTTAGATATTGTTCTGGAGGGAGGAAGAACTTAAGCAAAAAGCCGCCCCGTGCCTAACGCGATCGAACGCCTGCCTTATATCCAGAAAGACGGCAGAGCAACATTGAAGTTTCTCAAATGAGTTTTAAATATGGTTTGTGGGTCGATGGACTATTCTGCGGCTGGTATAGCCTCTTTAACCGCGTTAACTGCCCACATTCTTACAAGAAATATTCTTTCTAAAATTTTGCAGAAAGTTGTCCGGTAGGAAGTCGGGTTTTGAAAAATCCTTGCCCTTGGGAATCATCACGATTACCAGACTTCCAAGTATTCGGAAGTATTGGAATCGTTTGCCGTACTATAATTTTTTGACAATTCATTTGTGGTAAAGCCAAAATGGGAAGGTGAGAATATTTTTCAAAGCGATTAGTAGGCGCTCCAATAAACTTGCTATAATAATAACCCCCCCCCTGCCCCATTGCTTTGAGTTTTAGAAGTAACATCGCTTCGAGGTTTGTTACAACAACAAGTGCAGTGCAGTCTGCGCGGTCGGGACCCGCTGTTATGCTCCAAATCAAATATAAAATCAATTAAAGCAATGAGTTCTAGGAAAATTAAACTAAAATTCCACAAAACCAAGGGAAAACCTACTAACTTTTTACAGCCGCCATTTATATTTTAAGCCTGCGCTACTTAAAGTGTGACCAGTTCATTAACCCCAGGCAACATAGCAGATCACCTCGCGCCCGACCAATCGATATGAAAGGCAAAGTTATTAGTACAACGATTCAGTGATAAGGGTATAAAATTACGAGTCGGTCTAAAAGGAACGTTGAGGTTAATTTGGTCAACCAACTCAGATGAGTCGATTTCACTATTAATTAGTACTATTTCTCAAAGATCTACCTTTTTGTGGCCAAAACAAAAAAAATATCGTCAAAAATATCGTTAACTATATTTCGCCGATATTTTTGTGAAGAGAGCCAAAAATGTTGGTAATAATGTATGATATCAAAGATAATGCCCTCGAAAAAACCTCCCTTCTTAGTGAGAAACTAACAAAAATACTCAACAAAAAATATCGGAAGAATTCGACGAGCCTATTAATTCGTCTATTTTATGGGGAAAAGGTTAATTAAAAGAAGTAACTCTAGGGCAGATTTTCCCGAAAAGAGAGCGCAAAAATGTGACTGTGTCTCCGTCTAACACACAGTAAAGCATGACTTCGGCAAGCTATCGGAGTGAATTGATGAGAATGTTCGTGCTAAGGTTAATTATGGAGAAAAGGTTAATTAAAAGAAGTCAACTGGAATACGATGGGTTGAATATGGCGGAGACCACAAACATGATCCGTACTCGAAAATCGGACGGACAAGAGAAGTTTACAGAATCTTCGTCGAATAGGGATCATCAAATTTCTTCGCCCACCTAAAAAGCGTTACTCTGCCTATTGGTTACATTGTGATTAAACAATGAACTTAAAACGATAAATTGATTCTTACGACTTTTAGACTGTATCTTAATAAAATATCTGTCTTTGTGGTATATGCTTTATAATATAAATGCCACAGATCAAAGTGAGTGGGGTTCTATTGCGTTTTTACCTTTTTTACGGTGATAACTAAATGAAGGTCTATGTCCAAATCTCAGATCTGTAGGATCCGCAGTTTTTGCAGTGAGTCGATAATATGTCAGTCTGTCAGTGAGTCGGTCAGTCGGGCCTACAGATTTATAAGTAGAGATGATTGAGTTTCTTCACCTTAATCTCGTCTTAAAATTGGGCCCTATTTTCTCATTCCACATTTAGCTTTTCTAGAGAAGGACTGTTCGCGATTTAAGGATAGCCTTACAATTACCTCTTAAGCGCAAGGCCCCTAGGTCGGAACCCAAAATGGCAAAATGGAAAAAAACAGGTCTCAGCATTCCCAAAGCTAATATTTGGTATATAATTAATAATTGGAAAAATCTAAAAATTCTATTTTAATTTTAAATGGGCGCGACTCAGCCTTAAAGTTTTGAAAATAATTATTCGAAATTATTTGTTCATTTCAATTGCTGTCATCTTTTGAAATAATACATATGTAATATAGTCTTTTATAATATTTTATTCGAATAGTTTTCATATAAAAAGTCAAGCACGTAATATTTATCAAATGAAAAAAATATTTGATAACAGACAACTACTGCGTAAAAACAAAGACTATTCGCTAGTTTTAAACCGTTAAAATTTGACTTTTTTAATATTTTTTTGCGCTTATAATACATCAAAAAGTATCAGATAGGGGGTGAGACCATGATCTTAAAAATTCCATACTCAGGGGGTCCAACCTAATGGCCCCGGGTTTTCTTGTATCTGTTGTATTCCCTTCCCGGTCGACAAAATAATCGAGGCACTTAAGAAAGGCGCCTGCAAATCCGCCTTTCTTTATTTAGTAATAATAATTAAGGTTTTGAAGCTACTCAAATAACTTTAAAGCATTCAGAATTCACAATTTCAATGAAAAAGTGTTGTTGAAATTTGAAACCGACTGAAAATGTAGTAAGCGTCAACCTCTGAAACAAACTGAATCCAAGGTTTGTTTAGCTCCAAAGACCAAGTTATAAACCGAACAGGTGGTGTTAAGCCCTCAATTTCCAAGCGGTTTGCATCCGTTTGATAAAAATTTACAAATCCTAATTGACTCTTGATATCCTCAACTCTTCTTAATTTCAGTATCTAACGGGCAATACAAATAACGAGACGCTGGTAAAGGTCATTTCAGCAGTTTTGAAATTTTCACCACAACAGGCACAGGTGGCCCTGGAAAAGGAGCATCAGCGTCGCTCTTTGGTAGGTATAAAATTCTCCTTTTAATACATTTCAAAAGTTAACCACATTTTCATTTAAAATTTCAGCTCAACAAAATAATCTAGCAAGACTTAAAATGGTGGGTATTGTGTCCAGCCAGGCTTTTAGACTACAAATCAAAGCTGCTTGAATAGTCCTAAAAACAAGAAGAAGAAGTACCTTAAAAACCCCATCACCGCGCTCTAATCGGCCACATACATACACACACATATATATATATAAATCCATGTTATTGTATAGTCCTCTTCAGAAACTCTGAACTTTTGTAAATTTGTTGCTTATGTTGTTGACCCCTTTTCTTCTTCATCTTCTGTTCCCCCGCAAAGTGCAATCCGTTTTCTGTGTATTTTAGTTGTAAGCCAAAGAGAGAAAATTGTAAAGATCAATTGCAGTTTAGCATTTAGTTTAATTCAAATTCTATATTAAAATATATAAAATATATATATATAAAAATATATACAATAAATAGTTTAATTTTGGTTCTGCTTAGGGTAAGCCCCGGCTACGCACAGAGCATTTTTTTCGACGCTCTGCAAAGCTGCGTAGCATGGCTCGGGTGAGGGGTCGCAGCGCATAATTGGGCTTATAGTTTTGTAGGACATCCATGACGAGCTTAAAACCAAAGTGCTGCAAACGTAGAATGGCCTGAACCGCCGACTGTTGCACTCCTGGACGTGGCACGGCCACCAAAGCACGTCGGAATAAAGCCAAATAGCTGGAAATATCTGTGGTATCTGTGGGCAATTGCTTAACCACCAGGGAGATGCTCTGTAAAACACACTCCAAACGTTCATCATATGCCTCACTTTGCGAGCTCAAATCACAATAGCTGGCAGCCAGGGGCATTAGACGTGCGGTCAAAACTTCTCTGGTCATGACATGGGTGGGGGGACGATGAGTTCCGGGACGACAGAACAAAGCAAAGGCATAGCTTAGCTCTTGCAGCTTACCCGCCTTTAATTTCTCCACCAGATTATCCAAAACTTGCTGCCGCGTGGGCTCATAGGCGGGAAAATGATAAGTGTAGCGTAGCTGAGAGATGAGCAAACGTTCCACACCCTGAGGATCCTGCATGTCATATTTACGAAACATGAGCAAGTGCTTAATGACGGTGATTAGAGGATCTGAATGATCATAGTCTCGTTCCTCACGACGCGGTAAGACGGTGGGATATCTATAGAGGATTTCCCACACCAGTAAAGGCAAATCCCGATCATAATGAAACATGATTTTGGCCAGCAACAGACGCGCGGGATTTACATAGGGCTCCTCCTCCGAAGCCTGTGAGGACTGCAGAAGAATGGCTTTGAGATAAAGTTTGACATATTTAAGGGCCAACTGTTGATCAGGTTTCATTTTGACGTTGCGAAACAAACGCAGCTCTAGGAGATGCATAAAGGTTTGCAGATTGAAGTGAGTTATGAGTTTCAAAGCACGGTCTTTGACCTGGTCAAACTCCAAATGGCAGCAGCAAATGGTGATGAGGGTATCCAGTATGATAGACTCATCTTTGGTGACTTTGAGCAGATTAAGGGCAAACTCTCGGTGAGACGACTCCAAGTCTAAAGTATCTAGCAGGTAAGTGGTAATTTTTTGCTTTAAGGTGTCCATTTGGGATGTTTGCTGCTGCTGTTGACGTTTGTTCTGAGGCAGGGGTTTTTTGAGGCTGTGAATTATGTGGGTGAGCAAGCCTTTGGGTTCATACTGCTGGATGGTAGAGTGGGGTAGGTGTAGAGGTATGTTTACAGGTGTCAGGGTGGTATCTTCGTCTGTGGCTGAAGGCAAGGGCGAGGCGGGAGATTCTTCAATGGTAAGGGAGGCAGGCATCACCATTTGCTCCCTTTTCTGTTGGTTTTCCAAGGTCTGCTTACGCTTCTCCTGCTTATCCAAGTTGTGGTCTTGCATTAACCAGGTCTGCTCACTCTTTTCCTTTACTTCCAAGGTCGGCTTACGCTTCTCCTGCTTTTCCAAGCTTTGCATTGTGTTCTTCTGCTCTTTCAAGGTGTTTTTACTCTGCTCCAAGTTGTAGTCTTGCCTTTCCCAGTTCAGCTCACTCTTTTCCTTTTATTTCCAAGGTCGGCTTACGCTTCTCCTGCTTTTCCAAGCTCTGCATTGTGTTCTCCTGCTCTTTCAAGTTGTTTTTACTCTGCTCCAAGTTGTAGTCTTGCCTTTCCCAGTTCAGCTCACTCTTTTCCTTTACTTCCAAGGTCGGCTTACGCTTCTCCTGCTTTTCCAAGCTTTGCATTAGGTTCTCCTGCACTTTCAAGTTGTTTTTACTCTGCTCCAAGTTGTAGTCTTGCCTTTCCCAGTTCAGCCCACTCTTTTCCTTTTCTTCCAAGTTCGTCCTGTGCTTCTCCTGTAACTCCAAGCCCTGCTTACTGTTCTCGCAGATTTGTTCTTGCATTTCCCAGTTCTGCTCTCTTTTGTCTGGCTTTTGCTCCTTTTTTTGTTTTCTTGGTGTCTCTGGCTTCTTTTTCTTAACTTCTGGTCTGACATCCTCCACTTGTTGCCTGTTGTTTTCTTCATTTAGCAATTGTTTGGCCCGAAGACGCGTCAAACGCACTTCCTGAGGTGGAGATGGTGATGATTCACATTTGCTGGCATTTCGTTTACGTTTAATAGGAGGAGTTGAAGACTCTAAATGTATATCTTCATCGATTATCAAATCTCCTGGCTCAGAGAGGGCATCATCGCTACAGCTCTGTTGCTGAGAAGCTTCTTCTGCGGTCTTATCAGTCTCCGAATCACTGCCAAACAAAGTTAAATGAAGATTTGGTTGGATTTTTGACTTTTGAGTTGGTTCTGCGATTTCATCGCTACAGCTCTGTTGCTGCTGATATAGAGGAGCTTCTTCTGCGGGCTCATCAGTCTCCGAATCACTGCCAAACAAAGTTAAATGAAGATTTGGTTGCATTTTTGTCTTTGGGGTTGGTTCTGCCACTTCCAGTTCGTCTTGCAGTGAGGGTAGAGCCTTTTCCGTGGACAGATAACGTTCCTCCTCGTTAAGTTCCATATGCAGTGTTGGTAGAGTCTTTTCCTTGGACAGTTCTAATAGATAACGTTCCTCTTCGTTAAGTTCCATATGCAGTGTTGGTAGAGTCTTCTCCTTGGACAGTTCTAATAGATAACGTTCCTCTTCGTTGAGTTCCATATCCAAATTATCACAGTTGAGCATATTGAAGGCATTTAGGTTCTGTAGAAATTGAATGGCTGTTTCTCCTGTGGATGGCGGCTGTATTTCTTCCTGTTTTATGCTTTCTTTTAACGTTTTCGACTCTTCTCTTGGTCTTTCCTGCTGTATATGGCCTTCTGGAACTGGTTCTTGATTACTTTCTTCCGCTGAGTCTTTCTCCAGGTTTGCTTCAGTTTCCTGATTACTTCTTTCTGTAGACTGATGTTCAGTTGTTTCTGCAGGCTTGCCCTCTGCAAGTTCTAGCCCTATTTCTGCTTGAGAAAGCTGTTCCGCAGTCTGTTCTGCTCTTTGTAAGGACTCTGCAGGCTGTTGCTCCTCAAGCAGCTCAGTTTTTTCTGTAGGGTTGCCCTTTGCTAGTTCTAGCTCTGTTTCTGCTGGAGGAATTTGTTCCGTACTTTGTTCGGCTCTTTGTGGGCTTTCTTCAGCAACCAGTTCTGGTGTTCTTGCAGGCTCCTCGACTGTTTTCTCTATAAGTTTTAGCTCCGGCTTTTCGAGAGGCTTTTCCTCTTCTGGTTCTGGCTCCAAACTCTCTTCAATTCCCAAGTCCATTCCTTCTAAAGGCCTTTGATCTTCTTGTACATTTTCTGCCCTGATCTTTTCACAGTTTAGCTCCAACTCTTTAATTTCCTTTTCCAATCTTTGTGTTAACTCAGCATCCTCTTCTCTAGCTTTCTCTAGTTCCTTTCTTACTGCTTCCATTTCCTCTCCTCTACGACTCTTCTTGGAATCTGTGGGCCACTTGAGCTTCGTTTTGCGTTTTCTACTTTTGTGCTTTACTCTTCTTGGCAAACGTATGGGTTCAAGATCCACTTCCTTGTTAATTTGTGGTAATGGTTCACTTTCCTTCTCCTTTTCCTTCTCCTGCTCTGTGCCAAATGGTGTCCCCGCCTGTGTTCCCTCATACAGCGCATACAGCCAGCTGGTGAAATCTGCTTGGCTCACACTTGAGGCCACCGTTGGATTTGATCGTCTCTGTAGTAAACCCAAAACCATTTGTCCAAAAACATGCCACAATTCATCAAAAGCTTGCGGTGGCACATTTGCCAAATAACTAGGATTGGGTGGTAGAAAGTTAAGCAAATCCTTGGCATAAAAGCCAGGTGCCACTTCATCCTTAACGTTCTCAAACATGCCCCTCGAAGGTGGTCGGGATGAGGACACTTTAATTTGTGAAGCTGGCATTATTACGGGCAAAAAATCAAGCTCTCTCTGCACATTACACAAAGTGGTGCAGGTTCCCACACTTATATTAGTGGTTTCTGGGCTCTCGTCCAGCAAAGGCTCACTGATGGGACTTAGGGGTTCAATCATTAACTGATCCGGCCATGACAGCATTTCATCTAAGATTTGCCTTACATTTGGTGTGGGTTTGGGTTCGGGAAAGCAAGTTCCCACATCATGCTGTTTGATAAAGCAGGCAGTGGTGGTGCCCCTGGTGGTGGTGGTGTTTTTGTGTTGTGTGCCCTGATCTTTAAGCTTTATGAGCTGCTCATTCTGCACTCCCACCGAGCACATTATGGGTTTAAGAGGCTCTTCCGTTTGTGTAGATTTCTGATTCATAGCTGCTACGCGTTGACGCCTGCTAACGCTGACTGGATTGGGACTCTTGGGTGTGGGTATGCTTATATTGGCCGTTTTGCAGTACTCCTTGAGTTTCCTCATCATATTATGTTCCCTTCTCTGCAACACGGATTCATCGTTTATGCGTTGGGCCAGCTGCAAGTAAACTCCCACTATATCCTTAATCTCGAAGGGCATTCCTCTTTTATTTAGATCCTCTTGCAGTTGCTCATTATTAATTAGTTGAGCGTCCAGTTCCCTTTCTAGTTGGGCACAACGTTCACTCAGTGGTTTTATCTGCTGCTCCAATTTCACACGCTGCTGCTTCTCCCTTTGGTAGAGTTCGCTTACCTCCTGAGCGGTACGTTGCAAGTCGGCCAATTGCTGAGTCTGAGCCTGCAGCTGCTTCAGCTGACGCACCAGATCATCGCTTTGGGCAATGCGCTCGGCCAGCCGGCTGCGTTTTAGCTTGATGGTGGAGGAGGGGGCACAGGCCACATTTGGTATGGAGCGTGGTGGTGAATTAAGCAGCTGGTCTAAATTGAAATCTGCAAAGTTCAGATTTTCCGACATGGCCATGGCTTTTTGGTTTTCACGTGTCCCCCAGTAAACGTTTACATTGAATTTGACTGTTAAACGAGCGATAAGGCGGGGACGTCCGGCATTGCAGTAATTTGTGTAAGTCCACCAAGGAGGTCTGCCAAGGCAATGTTTACAACGTTTTAACACAATATTAACAACAATTGCGTAGAGTTTTCTTTCAGCCGGCTTTGTTTTTCCACATGCTGCTGTTCACAGTGTTACCATATGCGGTTAGTTTGTAGTGTGGCCACTTGAGGTCTTGAGGCAGCAATCGTTTCAGGGCTACACACTTGGTTCAGCAATAGTTGAATTCACACTAGTCTGAGGAGGGAAGTGCACAAATAGCCTTGAAATAAGTAGTTTTCATTCTCTTATGCTTAAACTAGAAGAACCAACGACCATCAACAGCGAAGAGGCACCGAGCAAACCTATTATCTAGATTTCTCTCATCTGTGGATTAACCGAAACTGAAGCGAAATATTTTATTTTTTAATCTGTATTTAAAACTGAACTTCCATTACTGCAGTTGCCAAGACATTAAGAGAAGCTTGGTTGGTCATTTAGGCTGTAATGGCAAAAATTAATCTCCATTTATATTCATATTAAAGGCCTGATTCCAGATGACATAAAAATCAATTTTTATGTTAAAGTTCACATGAATAGAAACACTTTTGAACTGTTTTGAAATCTGAATGCTATAGCAAAGCAGTCTTATTTGAATGAAGTATTGTCTGGAATCAGGCCTTTAGTAGTTTTAGTGCTTTCTGCTTTAAATTATCAGTATTATTTATGTTCAACGCACACTCCAGTTCACGACTCACGGACACATCTCTAACTAAAATCATTTGCTCTGCCTATTTTTCCCATCTCTAATTTTTCCCCCAAAGAAAAAAAATGATTCGACTTTTCCGCTTTTCAACTCATTTATTCGCCAACAAAAACTGTTCTGCAATGTTAAAGAACTCAAACAAATGGCAGCTTCTATCCATTTATCTAGGTAGGGGTCAACTTAATGATGATGCTCAGCTGCCTCCTTCGCTTGACTTGCAGCCCAGGCCTTCTTGTTTTCGGGCGAGTTGGCTGCAACAACAACAACAATAGTTAAAATTCTTTACATTTGTGGCTTTTGGCAAATTTTTGCTTACCCAATCGACTGATCTTGTAGAACACAGGCACGCAAGCTATGGCCGCAACGAAATAGTAGCGCCAGATCCATTGGTTCTTGATGTAATGCTTAATGGGGAACTGGGCCACTTTGGCGGAGAAGGTGTATGGATATCGCATGGGACGTCCAGCGGGTTTCGCAGCAGCTGCAGCATCGGCCATGGTTCAGATTGATTTCAATTTGATTTACTGAAAAAGTAAATTTTCTAAAATTATGTAATTTTTCTCGTTGCCGTCGCCGTAAGCTCGTACATACCTCGCAGAAGAAACACAATAAGCTGACAGTGTGGCAGCTCTGGAGTGAAGTTGGCTGCGCGAGTGGGAGGAGGGTTGCCAGTTGGTTTTAAAAAAAAAAGAAAATATATTTGTTTAATTTTTTTTGGAATGCAGTAAAGTAAATTTATAGATTTATGTTTACATGGGAATAAAGAAAAATTTGATTAAAATTATAGACAAATTTTTTTAGTTTGAAAGAATTTACACAGGTGGGCAGTTCCTCATAGAGATGGACGCTTCAACACGATACCCAGCAAGCCAAGTTCGGAGCGCTCCAAATTTTGTGTCTGAAAAGAGCCGAGTAAACAGATAAATTTGAGCGTTTTCTGAGCAAATTTAGAGCTCTCTAAGCACCGGCTCATAAAAAGGACTTATTTTTGAGCATTTTCAGAGTTGAAGTAGGCAAGTAACAAAGTTCAACAAATATTAGGTCATCTCGGGCCGGGGAATGATGTTGATACCGTTCGACGGAGGCTTTCAAGCTGAATACAAGTCAATTTTCCAAATTATTCTAGCACGTCAAGTTTTTAAGATATCAATGGTCAAAGTTGGTAAAAATGCCTAAAAAGTCAACTTTCAAAAATATATTAAAAAGCCATCTTTAACGGAATAATGCGTGTGAAAATTTAGATAAATAGGTTGATCTTTCCTCTATCGAGGGCCAAAAACCAAATTCTTGATTGATGGGCAAGAAACCGTAAATAAATTAAAAAGGAAGATGTATATTTCATATTTTTTCAGAAAGCAAACTAACTTGATTTTGTGTCAGTAGGCTTTTTTGAAAATCAAATTTAATTGATTTTAATTTTGAAATTGCCGTCAGAGTGCTTAAACTCACTAAAGTCTTGTGTCAGAGAGAGACCATCAAGCAATCGGGGTCTTTGGCAGTCAAATTGTTAATCGTGGGTACCACGGACGCCGAAAACTCCACCTCTCCGTCAAAGGCAAAAAATACGCGTGCCATTCATTGTCATTGCCATACGGAAATGTCTTTCTCAAAGTGTCTTAACTATTGTCTTATTCTCTATTTAAATGCAATAAAAAATTGTATGAAACAAAATTCTAGGTTTGGAATAAATTAATAGTTAAACATTTTATTCAATGTCCTATAATTTTCAACATTGTTTTTATTTTTTTTTACTGTGGTATAAGTTGGAAAAGAAATCCTGTTTGATTTTCTCTTGTAGGATACATTGTCTTCGGAGATAAGCGTAAAACAGTAGTCGGTCAGAATGTGAATAGGGTTTTTTCCATGGTATCTTTTTTTCCATGTCCGACATGTCCTGATGAAATCTTTCCCCATGCTCATCACTTGTGTCGGCTAAGCGTTTGGGGAAAAAATTCAAATGAGAGTCCAAGAAGTGTATTTTTAGTGACATGTTACATTTCATTTCTTTAAAGTTTTAGAGCATCTCAGAAACCGTTTGTTTGGACTGCGGTGTACTTTGACCTCCAAGGAATTCACTAAAAACTCTCTTTACTGAAATCCACGTCTTTTTTTCAATATCACTTAAGGTCAACGGGAAGTCCCCATCTTCTTTCATCAATCTGGGTATTTGCGGCCCTTCTTTGATTTTCGCATCGCTAAGTCTAGGAAAGAAATGCTTCAAATACTCAATTGCCCGTCCATCCTTAGGAAGTGCTTTCACAAAATTCTTCATCACTCCAAGTTTAATATGAAGAGGGGCAAGCGCAGAACATTCAGCTTCCCAGAAGTAAAATCAGTACGCGGAGCCCAACTCTTTCGTATATAATGGTCCTTGCGTGCACGACTGTCCCACTCGCAAAGAAAACATCCAATGTGCTGGGACAATGAATGGCATCATTATTTTTTTTTCTTTGATAGAGAGCTGGAGTTTCCGGCGGCAGCGAGTACATATTGAATGTGGTACCCATGATTTGTCCAAGTTGACCATTCGACTGCCAAAGACCCTTTCGTATGCCGATTGAACCGATTGCTTGATGGACTCTCTTTGACACTTTGGAGTGTACCTTGCGCAAACATAGCAGAAAGAGTCCGGTGAATTTAAGCACTCTCGCGGCATTTTAAAAATTTAAAAACAATTAAAAATTGATTTTCAAAAGAGCCTACTGACAGGAAATTATGCTGTTTTGTTTGCTCGAAACATGTAAAATATACATCTTCCTTTTTAATTTATTTACGGTTTTTTGCCCATCAATCAAGAATTTGGTTTTTGGCCCTCGATAGACACGCACGCATTATTCCGTTAAAGATGGCTTTTTAATATATTTTTGAAAGTTGACTTTATAGGCATTTTTACCAACTTTGACCATTGATATCTTAAAAACTTGACGTGCTAGAATAATTTGGAAAATTGACTTGTATTCAGCTTGAAAGACTCCGTCGAACGGTATCAACCTCATTCCCCGGCCCGAGATGACCCAATATTTGTTGAACTGTGTAATCAAACATTTTTCTTTCGTTGTTTCGTTCGTTTTGCTGAAAATAACGGGATGCGGAAATCACGCGATAAGCAAGACGACAGACAATTCACAAGTTCATTCATTTGTGAAATAAAAGAAGAGGGCGTGCTTGCGAAATAATATTTAAAATAAATTAGTGGTTTGTAAAATTTTCTAATTTTATTAAATTTTTTCCTCCAATATGCGTCTAAAAAGGGTCTTCCAGTAGGCTATTCAGAACAGGTGCCTAGAAAAGTAACTTTTTTGAGTCTTTTTATAAGGATTTATATGCTTCTTTGGAAGGGTGAAAGCGCTTATATCTGTGTCAGAAAAGAGTCAGATTAGACTCAGAAAACTTGCACATTAAGAGCGACCGAAAAAAACGATCATTTCGGACTCTTTTTTGTGCACATTATGACGGTGAATGCTTATAAAAAGTGTCAGAAAACAATATTGTTTGCTGGGATATAGGTAGGCTCTGAAAATGTTTCCGCTGTCATATATCTTCATTCGCCCCTCTCAATGGCAACATTTTGGTTGAATTTTTTAATATTTTCTTACAGGCCGTTTTGATGAGTTTATTTGAAGAGTCGTGCGTGATCTTCTGACAAAAACGGCAGCGGCACGCGTTCTCTATCAGCATTTTGAAAACATCTGGCAACCTAGAGCCCAAACAGCTGGAATTCTGCCTTCGTATGCGCAAAAATTTGCAAAAAGCTGGTTTTTATTTATTAAATTAAATAGGTAAGTTAAATTAAGTAAGGCAGCTGCAACTAACTATCTTCAGCTTCACTCTTAGTCAGTTGTTCAGCATATTAACAAAACGCCACATCTTAAATTTCCTTCAGAAATCTCTTTTTCAAGCTCACAAAAATGGTTTTAACTAACGAACAGGTGCCCAAGGTATCTAGCCTCACTCATAAATTTCTAAAAGTTGTATATATATATTTTGCATGTGTTTTTATCCCAATCCTTACCGCATCTCTACTAACCACTTTTCACCCGGCAGAGCCAGAGCAAGCCCAAGAAGCAACGCCAACGCAATCGACCCAGAAACAAACGAAATCGTTTGAAAGATAACGCTACGCTCTCCCCTTCTTCTCAAGCCATGCCCCAGGCTAAGGACATTAACAAACCTTCGGCTCAACAGGACGCCGATAAGTCCCGCGAGCAAATTCTAGCAGAGCGTGAGGCTAAAAAGCTAGCCAAACAGGCCAAGAAACAAAAGGTTCCAGCCACCACCATTATTACCGAGGTGGAGCAAACAACCATCACTACTAAGCTGACTACTACCACCACAACCACCACAAAGGATAAACTGGAAACGCAACAACCAGCAGCAGTAGGTGGCCCTGTTAAATCTTCTACAGAAATGGAGGAGACGGGTGAAAAAACGCGCGATCAAATCAAAGCTGAAAGAGAAGCCAAAAAGGCCGCAAAACAAGCAGCCAAGGTGGCCAAATCTAGTGGTAATCCTCAGGTGGATGCAACCACAAAACAATTGACTCAACTTAAGCTGGCAGAGCCAGCCTCCGTAGCGGAAGCTGAAAAGGTAAAAGGAATCTTTGATAGCCCCAGTCATATTTTAACATTTCCTTTTATGATTTCAGAAAAAACCTGCCCTAAGCAAGGCCGAGCGTAGGGCCCTGCAAGAAGCTCAACGTGCGGCCAAGGCTCAAGGACAGGCAGCCAAGAAACCCCAACCAGCTGAGAAAACCATCAAAGCCACTGTCACCGCTTCTAATTCTTCCACTAAAGAGCCCAAACGGGCCAGCGAATCACCTGGCAAATCACCCATTAAATCACCTCAAACCTTAAGCAAAACCGAGGGTAAAGTAAAGCTGTTCAATCATTTGGTTTGCGCCCAAAAGGATGCCAGTCTGTTTATCAATGATCCCTTGGTACATCCCAGCATGGCTCG
Organism: Lordiphosa stackelbergi; assembly: GCA_018904235.1. Taxonomy (NCBI): domain Eukaryota; kingdom Metazoa; phylum Arthropoda; class Insecta; order Diptera; family Drosophilidae; genus Lordiphosa; species Lordiphosa stackelbergi. Next base: position 58,596 of record JAEIFU010001107.1, on the reverse strand, counting down.
CCTGGGTGTGCAGTATGCCCAACGTACGGTGGTGGGCTCCAATGCACGTTGCATAGCCTTTTTGCATGCCCTGCGTCAGGTGGTACAGGATTTTGAAACGCCAGCCAAAAAGGAATTTGGACGTAGTTTAGATGCAGCGGTTAAACATCATGTGGATCATTTAAACAAATGTCGTCCCTTGGCTGTGTCCGTTTCCAATGCCTATAAACAGTTTAAGAATCAATTGACTCAATTGCCTGCGGATAAACCCGAAACGGAGGTGAGTTTGAACCACAGGAAAGGTAACTTTCATTTATTTATACATATGCTTACAGCTGAAGGAGTTACTGTGCCACTTTCTCGACACCTATTTGGAGAATCAGATTGGCAAAGCCGCTCAGGCCATAAGCAGCTCATTGCAGGAGAAAATCAGCAATGGCGATGTTTTACTTACCTTTGGCTGCTCCTCACTCATACAATACATCTGCGAGGAGGCCAAACGTCGGGCGGTGGCCTTTCGTGTCATTGTGGTGGATTCACGTCCCAATTGTGAGGGTCAGGAGATGTTGAGACGCTTGCATGCTCATGGTATACCCTGTACCTATGTGCTTATCAATGCCTTGGGCTATGTCATGCCTGAGGCCACTAAAGTTCTCTTGGGTGCTCACGCTTTGCTGGCCAATGGTTATGTCATGTCCAGAACTGGCACTGCCCAGGTGGCATTGGTGGCCCATGCCCATAATGTACCAGTTTTGGTTTGCTGTGAGACGCACAAGTTTAGTGAACGTTTCCAAACGGATGCCATTGTCTACAATGAGCTGAGTGATCCCAATCAGCTGGTGAGAAATGACAAATGCTGTCTAAATAATTGGCAATCCAAGACCAGATTGACGCCGCTTAATTTGAATTATGATATAACGCCACCCGAATTGGTTAGCGCTGTGGTGACCGAGGTGGCCATTTTGCCCTGCACCAGTGTGCCGGTTATATTGCGCATTAAACCAGATATTGGATATTAGAACAACAACTTTTGCAATTGTTTTGAATAAATAAGTTTCTTTTTTTATTACATTTTGATCAAATCGATAAACATTTTCACTTTCTGTGTTTTGTTTTTTTGGAGGGGGGGTTAAGCCAGGTTAAGAAAATGCTTATTAAAGCCAGGGACCGCAGGTGGAGGAATGATAGAAATGGGCAAACTCTTGAGAGTTTAAGTCAGGGATGCAAAGCAGTAGGGAATTGGTTTTCGAGACCGATGGGTTAAAAAAAGAAAAAGATCTAAATTGAATAACGTTAGTTTTCCGGTTGTTTTAGGTTCCCCTGAACCTTCTTAATGTATGACCTCCTGACAAATATCCAAGCTAGGTAAATAAAAATGGGCGTTATGGATTCGTTAGAACCTGTATTATACCTCTATCAGCCGACTTTTTCAAAAATTGGGTCGTTACGTAACTATTCTAAAGCTGAAAATTCCAAGAAACTATTTTGAAAACCAATTTGAACTAAGTTTGGCTACTAATCCGACTAATATCCAACTTGGATAAACAAAATGGTCGTTATGGATTCCTAAGAAGTTGCATTATACCTTATAAACTAGAAATTTTTAAAAAATCGTGACGATACGTACCTATTCCAGTTACTAAGATGGTGTACCATCACAAAAAAGCTCTTTTAAAAACAATATGACATAAGTCTGGCTATAGCTATAACAAATATCAAGCTAGATTAATAAAAGTTTGCGTTATGGATTCCATGCAAGCTGTATTATACCTCAAAAAAAAACGACTTTTTCAAAAATTTGAATGCTTTGTACCTATTCTAGACTTGAACAGGAACAGGTTGAAGATCAACACAAACTAAGACTGGTATCAACCTAGGTTTATGGATTCCTAAGAATCTGTATTACACCTCTGAAACCAAACTTTTCCAAAAATCGGAACTTTACGTTCATATTACAGACTCTAAGAAGGTGTACCATCCCAAAAATAGCTATCAAAACCAATGTGACATAAATCTGGCTTTAACTCTGATAAATATCGTACTAGGTTTAAAAAAATGGGCTTTAAGGATTCCTTACACGCTTTATTATACCTCTTTAAACCGAGTTTTCCAAAAACGGGACTGTTATATACCTATTTTGTGCCTTAAGAGTGTGTGCCAACACAAAAACAACTTTGAAGTGAATCTGGATACAGTTTCCAAAATATTGACCTAGATTAATGAAAATGGGCTAAATTGGATTTCTTGAAGCCTGAATTATACCTCAAAAGCCCAACTTTTTCAAAAATTTGAATGTTACATACCTATTTTGGACTGTGTACCATCCTTAAAAACATTTTTTAAGACCAATATAAACTAATTCCGAGAAATTTCCACCTTAAACACGGTACGGAGTACTCAAAAAAGCGCTCGCAAACGAAAAACTCCATATAAAAAAAACGTTGTAAAACCACACGCAAAACAAACGAAAAGTCGATCCACACGAACATCGAACTCAAACGTCGAACTCTGAAATTGTGGATGGTATTACCAGCTGTTTGAGCCTTTTTGGGGCGCCCAAAGTAATTAAATTTATTTATTTTGACGAAAATCAGAAGCAAAAAAAATGTCAGTAAAGAAGAAAATAAGAGAAAATATAGTTTTGCTGAGTTCACATGGAGACTCCAGGGATAAAAAAAAGGAAATTCGCATTGCGGATCTCTGGAGAGGATGTTTCGTTTTGGCGCCAACTGAAAGAGGCAAATAAAACTGTTGGCGTTCATATGGAAGATTTGGCTCGAACTTTTGTGGGAAGGTACGTCCCGAAAGGGGCATGATGACGTCCCTCGTCATAACGGGCGGGACAACTATGCCGACCCCAGTCCTTACCCTCTGAACCAAGCCTGGGGCTTGCTGAGTTTTAAATTGAGTCTCGACGTGGAGTTCTATATCATTCGGAACTGTCATGTATCTGGAAGACTCCGGTCTCCTGGGGGCGCTAGTCGGCCACCAGCCAGGCTCATTGATTCGAATGCAATTTTCAGTGCGTACAGGGTACCGTGACTTTAACGTATCTATTGAACATCCCATTCTGTGTGAAGTACATTAGATCTTACAATCTGTTTTCGCATTATCAGAATACTCATAGCTTTGGTCAATCTTCCCGTATTTCCCCCTTGCCGCAAGTAAGACAACTGAGACATTGATGGTTGCTTTTGGCATCCTCATCTCTCTTCCAACACGATTTGTGCGGGAGAAGTGCGCCCTGGCTACACCCTTAACTATCCGTATTTCAAAATCTGCATTTTTTTATTGATGCTTTTAAATCTTCATCAATTTTTAAAACAAATTAAAAATATAAAAATCCCAAATTTGGCATTTTTTTTGTGTTTTGGCATTTTTTGGCTATCTCAGCACACTAATTTGTTTTTAGGTTCCACACGCGCAATAATTGCCTTTTTTGTGCGCCCAAACAGTTTGGAGTACTCCATAGCGTGCTTTAATTATGAATTAATAAAGAAAATGGTCTTGTTTTCCGAAAATTTAGATGTTCCGTACCTATTTCGGATTCTAAGAGGGTGAAGTATTCCAAAAATAAACTAAGACTGTCTATTAATCCGACCTATATTGACCAAGCTTAATGAAAGTGGACGTTATGGATTTCTAAGACCCTGAACCCGAAACGAACATTCTTTGTTTAGAAAAAGAGATTCGTTTGCAAAAACTTATTGAGAAACTTGTAAAATTTCCTCAACTAAAGAGGCTTAAGTATTTATTGAAAAGAAAATCTACTTTATCATATGTTTTATCCAACTAGAAAGCCCATATTGATAAAAATATACTAAAACATTGAAAATTAAAATTTTTCGAGGAACTTAAATTGAAAATTACATCCCACCTAGCATTAGGAAGACAATTTTAATAAAAAAATCACCTTGATATGTCTTTCTCAAGCCCTTTTCACCATTAAGAAGGGTTTAATTTCAAGGGATATTTAGAGAAGACTTGAAAATAAATCATTTATATGCTCAAAATGATATTTATTGAAAGTACAATTACAAATCTAATAATACTCGAAAAAGATTGAAAATATGACTCGAAAATGAGTCGAAACTATTAAGAAAAACGCTTTATAAACGACTCTTCAAGAGTCGTGGCTAGGAAATCATTTTCCTTCGACAAAAGTATAATTTTTGGTCAGAAAATGAGCGCATATATAATTATTTTGATCAGCCAAAGGACTCGAAAAAAGATTTGAATGTGATCAGAAATTTCATTAAATACTGGATGGGATAGGAAAGTCTATATATTAGAAACCAGCCAGCATTTTATGAAGTTTGCATACAAATGCTGCCTGGGCATCTGTCTCATTAAAATAGTCATAAAGCGATGGTTTTCTGATCATATATTATACTTTTGTCGGGGAAAAATGGTTCCCCAGCTGCGACTTCTCTTGAAGAGTCGTTAATACCATGACCTGCTTAGAATATAGCTACCAGTGGTACCCAAACCCACACTATCAAGCTTTGCACTTGTGTGTGTAGCAGCGAATCGCGAAGTAAACATCATGATGTCAAACACGAGCAAAAGCAAACAAACAAATGCCTCGTGAGAGAAGAAAAAGCCGAATGCACACGTCGTCGTGCTATTTATATAACAGAGTTCTCCAGCCATAGCCCCTGGGGGACGAACATATTCGCCAAATCACACCGAATGCTTGAGGAAGTCTTGCAAAACTGTGTGTTAGAGAGACACACAGTCACATTTCAGCGCTCTCTTCTTGGAGAACCCACGTATTCTCTCTCTCTATGCGTGTGTTGGCTGCTACGCCGGCAGAATTATGAGTTCCTTTCCCACGGGATAGGCTTTTGGCATTTTGGGCACCTCTGTCTGCTCTATACCAAAGTTACACATCGTTTTGACGAAGAAATGATAAATATTGCATAAGCAATAGTCAAGTTATAAGGAAAACATAAGAACTATGATGGGTAGCACTGGCCGCAATGGCGATAGGCAGCACTTCGCACACTTTATGGTTTTTTTTTTGTCGCTTTATGTGGCTTCTAACTAAAATTGTTCAGATATATACAAACTTTGGGGGTACAGAGTATGTTATTGTCGGGCTTGAGCAACTATCTTTCTGGTTCACATCAGTTTCGACACATTTTCAAGTCATGTTTTCAATCATTAGAAAATCTTTTAAGAGTTGTTTTTTAATAAATCAAATTTTGAGCATATGCTTAAGACATTTTCGAGTCTTCTTTAGATCGCATATGGAATTAATCTCATTTTAATCATTAAAAGGGGCTCAAAAATGACTCAAGGTGATTCTTGTTAAAATGGTAGGTGGGAAGGTATAATACAAAACAAAATCGAGCATATAAACTGACTGAGACTGGTCAACAACGCCCAGCTAAAACCATTATAAGTATGAAGCTTAAATTGGGAGAGGAATTTCCTTATAAGACTAAAGTAAGCACTAAATAGCGGTTCTTTAAATTTCGAGCTCGTAGTGGGTGAAGAAGTAAATATTTTTCATTTCATTCCAGTGACTACTCATTTCAAAGAATCTTTTGCCGTTAACAACATTCAGAAACATTTTTGTCAATCAAACCGGTAATTTAAGACCCCTTTTTATAATTCCCAAGCAATTTGCATTCCTGGCTTAAACACTGTTTCCCAACGGTCCCTCTATTATGGTCATATTTAGTTATGTATTTGATAATTATATTATATGCAATTTTGAATTGTACTCTCTTTCGGTTATGTGTCATTTGTGGTTAAGGTAAGAGGGCAGGTGTTTTTGAATGTACATACATAGTGTTTTGTGCACAACTTAGAGACTAGGACATGGGCAGAAATGGGGGATTTTTGTTTTTTGATTGCATGCAACAACATTTGAATGCGCTTCTAAGCGGCTACAAACTACAAATGCAACAATAATATTTTAAATATAATTTGTAAGGTTCTTCATAATTGGTTCCTGCACGCCACTATATTCCCGCTCTCTCTACTAAGCCATTTTACATTTACCACAGTTCTGTTTAAGACTAACACCTACTCCTCGCTCTCCCCTTTTTAAGGGCTTTGTTTTTGCATTTCCCTAAAGCAGCCACGGCATACAGGTACAGCCTTGCCGCTGTCATGTCCCGGTAAGGATACATTCTTGTCTATGCAGCGTTCACAAAAGATGTCACCACATCGCCAGCAGTGTGTCTTAGGAAAGAGAAATTTGAATCATTTTTTTGTGTTTTTAGTTTCGAAATTCTCTTACCTTTTTGGTAAACTGATCAAAAGGTGTGGAGCAGGAGCAGGCGGTGACATTACGCATAGGTTTCCAGTCCACCGCCACGGAATTGATCTCCTCGGGCAAGTTCAGAGGAAGACTTGACTGTTCGGCATTCAAAGAGAGGCTGGCAAAGGACATATTGTTGGCCTTTAAAGGATGATCATCATCCGCGGCAGATAGTTCGCTTAGTTTCTTGTCATAGTTGTATCTAAAAGGAAAATAATTAGGCTCGTAGGAGGAAGAGTGAGGAGAATGCCTACCTGTTGTCATTGATTTCATTGCTAGAGGCCTCCTGGTTGGCTTTGGTGCTGCTGTTGGTGTTGGTGGTGCTGCTGCTGGTGGCATCTTGTAGCTTCTTGGCTGACTTGGAAATGTAATTCTTAAAGCTGGCAATGCGTTTGGTTAAATGTTGTACATGATCCTCCAAAGAGTTGCAGTGTTCTTTGCTGTCCAACAGCAAATCTCCCAAAGGCTCACGTGGGTGTATGCCACTCTCAAAGCGGCTGTACATGCCGCGCCAGAATCTGATAAAAAACACCAAAAGCTTACTAAGTAAACCTTCTTCTTACACTAAGCTGAACTTACTTAATGCACTGAGGGGACAGATTGGCCTTAATGGACTCATCCACATTCGGCTTGTACAGCGGATTGATATACTCGTTTAAATGGTTGGCCATAAAACCCCATAGAGAGAATGTTCTTTCCGCCAACTTGAGATCCAAACGATCCTTCTCACAGTTGCCCACAAAGGTGCCAAATTGACAGGAATGCACATGATCATGTAGAATCAACAGGAAGCGCTCATTAAACTCAAAGGATTCGCTGCGTTGGGACATTAGTTGCCAGGTACAGTCCAGAAATTGTGTGAAAATGGGCGATACCTCGCGTGCATCCGTTTGAATGTGGCCGCAGCGCTCACTGAACTTATGTCCAAAGCCCAGCCAATCCTTTTCGATGAGAGCCTGGAAGCCTTTGATTGTGCGATAGTAAGGATTCAGCATTAGCTGAGCCAGAGAGCAAACCTGTGCCGTACGATCCCAGCCATCGGAACAGTGTACCACCACAGAGACGCCCTTGTCCACGGCATTGGCTATAAAGCTACAAATCGAAGAGGAAGAGAGTGAGCCAGCTGTTTCGTTGATGTTCACTTTGTTTACCCACCTCGACGTGTCCAATATGGAGCGTATGTGCTTCAGCCAACCAGATGACTCTAGGGCATTGAGAAATGCGCTCATGGTGGGTGCCTTTTGTTCGCAGGCCTCCAGCACTTTTTGCAGGCTGGCCCGCTGCACATGTATGTTTTCTATGCCCAGGAAATGGAATTTAATATTCTCATAGAAGGCCTCATTTTCGTATCCCTTGCCTGCGGCACGATTGGCCATGGCATTGATCTGCAAACAAAAACATAGGTTTACTCCATCACCCGCCATCTAATTTAGTGTAAAGCACTCACCCTGGGTCGCGTATCCACCACATACATGTAGTCCGTATTGGGATTAGTTTTGCGTATGGCCTCCAGCATTTGTTCATCCTCCAAACAGCGGGCACTAAAGCCCGACAACGGGCTGACTGCAACGGCAAATGGAGGCCTACGGAAGAAACAAACATGGACTTCATGGACTAAGCTTAATCAAAAGTATTGTAATCACCCACCTTGTTGTTGTGCAAATAGGTTAGAGCCGGCAAACGTCCCTTGGAACGAAAACGTGAGCTGCTTATCAGCATCAAAGTGGTGGCTTCTTTGGGTACATAAATCTGACGTGGATAGGTGTCGCACAGTTCATACTTCTCATTCATGCTGCACAAAGTCCAATTATCATTGGGCACCAGCAAGTGCTTGAACTCCGCCTCCAGTTTGAAAAAAGTCCCAGCCCGCATTTTTGGGAAAATCATCCTTGGCTGGCTGATAGTTAAAGCAGTACAATTTATTGATGGAAACTGCCAGAGAGGGGGGGAGATTAGTGGAATCCATTTAGAATTTATGATTTACCCACCTGGCTGATACAGCTTAATCAATGAAGTGTACACATCATGACATTCCGAGTCCTTGGGTATCACAAATGTAACAGAGAGAAAGGTTTTGCAACGTATCAGCAACGGTGATCCCGTGGTGCTCAAGGGCAACTTCTCAATGCTGGCAATGTGCATGTGCAGAATCTGGAATTATGAAATCATCATGGTCAGCGCAAGTACGTGTTACGACCAACGGCTACTGAATATTTGATATGCTCCAGGGATGCGGCCATAAACTAAGGAACTGAAGTTTGTCTGTGCAGGAAAATCGATACGTTCATCCTAAATTGGCCACTGACTGCACACCCGAGTGCTCCAACTTTTAATTAACAACTTGGTTAACTGCTGAGTCTGCTCTTGCGGCCACTTGGTAACGTAATTAATATACTAAATCCGGGTGGCAATTAAAATGACATGCATGTATGCCCACCGACTACAACAGCATCTGCTCAAAATTCGAAATGTCAACCAAAACGGAAGCATTTCATCCGGAATAATTAACATCATATGCGCGACCTGTAGAGTTGTGTGTTGCGGTTGTGTTTGCGGAAAGGTGGAAACGAGTCGGAAATGCTGTAGTCCGAAAAAAACTACTAAATAATTTTACCAGCTAATAATTCATGTTCATAAAGGTTGAACGGAGGACGAATTCCTTAACTTTACTTTAAGAAGAGAGAAAGGAGAATGTTTTTTACTTTTGCCAGTTTAAGTCTAAAAATCGACTTTTAAGTAAATTTTCTAAAATTCCAATTGGCCAAAATTTCCGACATTTCATTATAGTTTCGACTTATCTTAAAGAAGGTTAATAAAGCCCTCGATTAAAGCTTTAACAACAAAAATAATCTTAAAGAGTCCCTTAAAAGCTTAGAGTTCTAGTGGTTCTCGCCAGTAAAGAACATTGATACAAAACAGAGATACCCGGCACCTAACAAAGTTGAAGCCTAAGCATAAGAAATTGATTTGATCCCGTCAGCGGGAATAAAATTTTAAGTACGATTGAGCCTAAGACAATCCGAATCGGGATTGCTTTATGCCGAATAGTACTCAACAGTCAAGTGAGAGAGCAAACGTACTGAGAGAAATAGCTCATTTGCTCACTTTGCTTCTCTCATCGTTTTTATACACTTGAAAAGTGTATTATCATTTTTGCCTGTAGTGTTTAACGCATAGAAGATCATCTCCGACCACATAAAGTTACATTTCTTGACAACATGCGAGATGAGTCGATTAAGCTTTGTCCCGTCCCGTCTGTCTGTTTCACCGATACCCTCAAATTTTGGAGCTATCGAGCTGAAACTTCGCACATCTTAATTTTACTGCACGCTGCTAATGACCAAGTTCGTGAAAAGTGGGTTCAGTGAGAAAAACTGGTTTGTTCTCAATATTATCGCTCTCAAACGAGGTCATGGGTAATATGTCATGTTTTGAAGCTGATTTGCAAAGTTTGGTCGAAGTCGCTAACCGTTGTGATAAGCTATTTCAAGTGTATTAAAACATCGGTACAGATAAAAATTAGCTTTCTCGTTCGTTCTGCCGTTAACCTGAGCAAAGGCAACGCTGTGGTCTAGCCGTCATTCTTAAAGTGCGCGCTCTAGAGTCGGATCATATTTGTAATTTAAAGTTAAATGACAGATGAGAAACTTATTAGGTGGTGTGAAGACAACCATTTACACCACGTAGTTGTAAACTCAGCAGGTAATATGTAAAGTCACCATTTTCAAGCGATACAAAGTGAAGCCGCGGCGGGGACTATAATACACACATATACAGGGTTTGTCCGGAAAATAATAGGATTGATTTTCTTCCGCCTGGACTGTACTTGGAAGCGTGCGCGCACCGACTGGATTCGGTAAAGGGCGTTCCTAGCTAACGAACAAGCGGCTGGTCAGTTGTCTCCGAGCACCTGGAGAGTCAAAACAGGCATTTTCGAGTGACGTATTTCTGTGAGTGGTGCAAGCCGGCAAGAGGTACGCGTTTAAATTCTGTGTGAGACTCGGTAGAGGTCGCCGGGAAGAGGTCGCCGATGAAGACCGTGCTGGCAGACAAACACCGAAAATGTGACTCGTGCGCGCAATGTTTTGAACTCAGACCGTCGACTAAGTTAAATTGCCCAGATGTTCAATTTACCAAAATCTGTGGTTCATGACATTGTGACGGCGCAGGAACACAAGGTGCCGGATGGTCCCAAAAGTGAACTAAAAGGTGACTTCTTGTGAACAGCTACCTGACCAAGGCCGCTCGACGCAGAAGGAACATATTTTGAAAGTTTTAAAAGAATTGTAACGATTGGCTCAAAAAATTTTTTTAATCGACTCAGTCCTATTATTTTCCGGACAAACGCTGTATGTATTCATGTCTGCACAAAGCCGCGGTGGCTACAAAACTGTATTCTGTTTCTGAGCTCCGAAATAATTGAATCTTTATACATATTTTCCAGATTTAAGCCCCGTACGGAGAACGACGAAAAGTTCGTACAGTATTTTACATAATATTTTAGTATCTAAGTTCTAAAACTTATGTTAGTTCTGTAAAAATAAAATAAAAATATGTTTAAATAAATAAAAAATTATATAGTAAAATAAATGTTTGTCTGTCTGTCCTTTATGCCTGACTAAACCATTCATCCGATAGTGCTGAAACTTTGAAGAATGGTTGGACGCTTGCCCATGGTTTCTAGGTTAAAAAAAGGTCGAAAAAGTTCCAAAAACCGCGAAATTTCCAAAATTATACAGTTTATCCAATTGTTGTTTAGATGCTTGCATTGGAAGGATTCAAAAAAACCGCGAAATATGCAAAATTTCCGATTGCGATGAAACTATGGGGCGTGGTTGGACGCTTGTGTTTTATATAAACATATTTGTAGGTATAAATGGATCAATTGAGTTTGAAAAGAAGAATCAGCTTAAGCTCGGCAAGGCAAAAACCGGAATCAAAATGTTGCTCCTGATGGGCTTAACTGAAGCCATTCCTAAATTCTAATGACACACCAACGGACAAGAGACTAAACTACACACACAAAATACCAAATTTTATCAATTTTATAACTACCTCCTTATAGAAAAGGACTTTTTGTCTATTCTTTGCACAGAAAAAACTCTGTATATTTTATAGAAAATTTATCAAGATATTGAGGTTTGATGGCCTCGAGAAGGCTTTAAAAGTTCCCTTAATTTGGTTTCGAGTTGCTAGAAACATCATGAAGGCAGACAAAAATTTTGTGAAGAATTGTAAAAAAAAAATATTTCAACATGTCGTACAATTTGTTTCAGCAACACAATCGGACGGCACCAAATTTGTGATTATTGTTGATTATGGCATATCCTTATGGCCTTCAAACTACACAAATATGTATTGTAAAGGAGAAATATTAATGGCATATTGCTCTAACTATGCACTTGTAGATTATATAAACAGTGTATTTAGAAAAATTTAGTTATTTATAAAATAAAAGGTTAAGGTTCTTCTGAGAATTGAACTCGGTTCACCGAATTCAAAGTCCAGAGTGCTTATCACAACACCATTGAACATATAATTTAACATGAAATATTTAATTGATTTGTTCGACACTTTTGTAAAGGTCTCTGGCTACATGGACAATTCAAAGTTAAATTAAGGAGAAATTGGAACTTTTAACGCCTTCTCGAAGCCATCAAACCTCAATATATCTGATTTTGGATTTTTGATAAATTTTCTATAAAATATACAGAATTGTTTGAGACATGTTGTGCAAAGATCGTCACATGTTGAAAATTGTATGGAAAAAGACCGGTCTAGTGTTCATGTAAATGAAATATTCGGGTGTATCCCATAATACAATGGCAGTGTTCAGCAGAACAACTTGCTCCCTGATCAAGTATAAATTTGCAATAATCTTTCTACTGAACTCGAGAAATGCAGCAAAATAGTTGCCAATTTAAGGTATCATGATACAGGAGCAATAACTAAAAGGTAGCGCACTGCACAGCTTCGATTTTCTCTGTCGGCCTTGGTTTGTTGACTCAAATTTGTAATTTGGTGTATCGAACCGACTTCGTTCGATTTCCTGATGTAGTGCAAAACTTCTATCGAAAGCTGTTAATAATTGTAAGTAACAACTGGGTGAAAAAATAATACACTGATATTCAGCTGTTTAATGTCCTTCAAAAATACAAAGCTGATATCACCGCAACATCAACAACCAAAACACGAATAATTTTCTAAAAAAAAGGCAAAAATCCTAAAGCTGGAGAAAAGGGCGCTGCTGAATAGTAAATATGAGTTTCTTGACCGAACTTATTGAAATTTTAGTCAAAAACAGTTTAAAAAGCGTTTTTTGAAAATCATGTTTAAATTTGTTTTTTTAAGGTCTTAATTTGGAACTGGGCTAAAAGCGGGCGATGTCTGGGAAAGGAAAAACCAACTTCAAGGTGCTGGCCTGATACTCATGAAATATTGGCTTGCTCTCTCAGTAATTTTTTTTGAAAATATATTTTTGTCCACCAATTTGGAAAGAGCGGTATTTGAAAGTGTCTCAGCTACACGATAGTATCTCATGTCTGTATGTATGCAACAAATTACTGACTATCTCCGCTCACGCTTAAAAGAACATTCGTTGCTGGATTTGAAAATCACATATTTTAAAAGTCGACCTAAATGGTTGTGTTGTTGGGTTACAGGTCAGTGCTGTTTACTAAACCAGATCCCGAGAGCGCGCTTTGACAGAACACAATTCAGTTGTGCTTTCTTTTTTCTGTCTTTGATTACTGCAGAGCTAAGTGAACATAAATGACAATGTTTATTTACGAGCTGAAGACCTTTGAGAATTGTTGGCTATAAGAGAATGTTTTCTTGACTTTTTATCTTCCCCAAGATTCATTTTATGTTTATATATTTGTGTTTCCATTGAAAACATATTTTTGCTGGTTTACTTTAAGGTTGTCCAAGCACATTATTCGTCAATGGCAAAAGCTTTGCCACAACAGCTGTTCTAAGCTGTTTGTGCAACCACCGCAAATTCCATGTCCTAGGCAGTCCCTGCTCCTGCCCCTGTTCCCTTTGCATCCCAACTCGTTGACAGTCACTTTGTGTGTGCGGTGGCTTTTGTTTTACAATGAGAATGCATGTTTGCAATTTAATTTGTATATCCTATATACGCAATTTTTGCGGAATTTACTTAAGCTTAAAGCCTTAAAAAGTTATTTTGTGTTTGCACTTATCCTAAGACTGTCTCTAGCTCTGGCGGAAATGCAGACAAACGAAAAGGGCCCACCACCACACATCACTCAAGTGAAGAGTACCGTCCGTGTGGGGCAACTTTAACGAGCGAGGTCAGAACCTAAGTGGAGAAGACACTTTTGAACACGTTTTCCCTGTTTTCACTGTTTACCCAATTGATGTTGATAATGATGTCATCACTTACCCAAGTCTCCTTGTTACTATCCGGCTCCACAAATATCAAATGTGTGGCTGTAAGATATAAAGTGCCAACTGTCGGATTTTTGGTATTATACCGATCAATCATCCGCACGTTTTCCACCTGCAACAAAAATAATAAAAAGAATTAAATAAATTTATGGTTTGGATTTTTCTTCGAATGAAATGCAAACGACATTGGATGACGTCAACCAGAGCCCTGTAAGTTTTACAGTAAGTTGAAAGCAAAAAATAGTTTATTTGGTCAGCTGCTGAACGTTTAAATTCCCACTTCTCTTAAGCTGACACAGTTGTTCGAGCAGATAAACTGAAATCACCCGCATTTTTACTTTGTTTTGCGGCATTCTTTATTACCCCTGGGGGAGCATATAAATTGAATGGCCAGCTCCTGTTAGCCATGTTCATTAGGTTAATTTCCTATGCCTTTCATGTCTCAGATAAGGTTTGTTTAATTGTCTGAGGGATCAAATTGCTTCCTATGGGAGTTAATTTGCTTTGATTTTGTAGCTTGAAAAAGAACAATAACAAAATGAAATATATCTACAGGATTAGACTGAATTGATGGTATGTGGATGATGAGTAAACATTTGCACAAGAGTAAGAGACACTGCAAGTGGCGGGGGGAAGGACTCTCACAAACGAAAACTTATACGAAGAAGGAAATGTCCCTTCATAATTTAGATAAAGCAAAGTTTTCTTTTTCTTTGAATAATAAAAGAAACCAAATATTTTTGACTTAGAACAAAAATAGCTTGCAAATAAACGTATTGCTAAATTGTATAATCGTCAAAAGGAACTAATAAATAAAAGCATCAAGATTCTGTACCATTTCCATCTTCTGATGAAACTGAATTTTTTCGCAAAGAAGCAAGAAAATAATGAAAATGTGACAAATATCAAACCGATGAAGGACTTCATTGATTTTTCTCGATATTTAAAGATTGCTTAAAATTTCTTTTTTGTATTGCAGCTTTCAATAAATGATCATTGTGAAGAACTTAAAATTTCACATTTCTTGTATTAGCTCTTTCTGAGGCACAAGTGTCCAACCAAAGAGCCAGTATTAATAAAAGTTAACTAAAATACTATAATATTAAATGTAAAATTCAGCGACCTTTCTGAACCCGCTCCGTGAACCCGAACCCAAACTTTTTAGGGGGTTCGAACCCCGGAGCGCACCACTTCGGATTTTTAGGAGGTTTGCAGCCCTGCTATATTTTATCGAATTTTCATAGGGTAAAAATCAAATTGAAGTAATGTAGGCTTATCTTACATTTACTAATGACCCAATTGAATATATTCGGTCACGGCCGTGTTAGCGCAATTTATCTCATTTTGACATTAAATTTGCTTAATGTTAAAAGTGACTATAGATTGCATGTACTTTTGCTATCTAAAATATTTCTGATGGTACAAAGGGGTGTACATGAATGCATAAGAAACCATGAGAAACTATGCAAATGCAATTAACTGTAAGTTTTTGCTTCGCATTATAGCAGAAACTACATAAATATAATGATGGAAAAAATGTCACGTTCGACATGTCACGTATCGACAGATATAAATTTTTTTACAAAAATGTGCTCAAGATTTTTAAATCAAATAATATACATTTCAAAGAACTATTCATTCATAAGATATAAAGATTATTTGGGCTTAGTTATTGTGTTAGGCTTCGCTAAACTTTGTCTTTATATAGCTGCTCGCGAAAACCACTTTTTTTTGTCAGGTTCGAATAGCTTCCAATTTTGTCATTATGTTGGAAACCGAATTTAATGCTTATACAGTAAAAAACGAATTAAAAATTTGTTTTATTTTGACTTGTTTTCATTTTCAATATGTACAACGGGCACGGTTCGACAGAATGGAAATGCCCATATATAAAAATAAATGTATTATAGACTTTCGAATCGTTTGACAAAATCCGTCGTTATGGGTGAAAGTATCGATAGGTATCAGAGATCTGCAAGAGTGCCTGTTTTCTTGACTGCATCATCACTCCCTTTAAAAGAGTATGCGGTGTGAATGATACTCGAAATTTTGCTGTCCAGCCTAATACACACTCTTTGCATTATTGGTATTTTTGTGACTGAATGTCGATTCTGCTCTGAGCGGCACTGCGTGTTGATTTCGTCTTCGAGTCTAATTCTTACACGAACAGCACACACACTAGAATTACATGGATATGCATTGCTTTCATTGCTCCCCCTCTCTTCTTTCTTCTTCGAATAAGCAACGGTAAACGCCGTTAAGTTGTTGTTATCTCAAGAGAGAGAGAGAGAGAGAGAGGGGCGAGCTGTGCTAAAAATTGTATAAGGTGATACCATCAACACTCGTTCTCTGCTTGTACGACTATAAAAATGTGCCATACGAAATGTGCCGGGTATCATCCATCCTTTTACGCGAAGCACAAACACTGCATTCATTATTTGTGGTTGGAGACGCTCGGGTGTGCAAAACTTTAAGAGGGAGACAGACGGATGACTGAAGAGATGCTGTATATAAAATGGACAGAGGAAGCCAGTATCGACTTTGAAAATAGTAAAATATGTTTAAATAGAAACCCGTGTAAATATTGTGTAAGTAAAAGCCCGAAAACCAAGAAAAAACAACCGTTTACGTACTTTGTATAAAGCTAGTTCACACAGTCAAATTAATTTACCCAAACTGTCTGGCGGAGTTTGACTTTTGTCGATTTTTTTTTCCAAACGTCAAAAAAGTTTCAATTGAATTTGGCTTAGTGTTCACACTCGCAAATTTTGTGTGCGGTAAATATGTGTTTCACAGAAACTAATGTGGTATGTCGATGGCCGCCATCAAATTATCGACTCGGTGCGATACATTTATATCTGGCTAATGAAATTGTCCAACTGCTTCACATTTATACAAAACTGACTTGGATAAAAATGGAAGCAAAAAATGTATTTATTCTTTGCCGTGGCGTTGCATCGTTGCATAAAATCGTTGGCAAAAATAAGAGACGCAAAACAAAACGCTCATTTCAGCTGCCTCTGCCTTTGTTATCTGCTTGAGTTCCTTAAGAGTTCCTTGAGTTCATATTCTTCAAGATTTGAAGGGATTGAGACCCTTCTGCTACGCCAACAAAATTCACCAAATTCGCCTTCTCCAATCCTTGTCAGGATGTTCCATTTGCTCTGGCCGCATTTGTTTGTCATTAGATATGGAGATTTATCCACTTTCCCGCAACTCCGCTTCCACAAACTTGCACTCGAACTCTTCGACAATATCTACCCAATCATTTGCTCCCATAATTTTATTTGAATAATTGGTATCGACCGCATTCCAAAATTAAGTTATACCCATGCAGCCCGGATAATTGAATAACAAAACTGTATTATTTTACTTTATCTTACACCATTATGCTTATTCTTATCCAAATTAGATATCCAAAGTGATTTACAAAAGTCCTATCAATTTAAATACTCGGAGAATCATCACAAGTTTGTTCTTACATTTGACTTGCAAGATCAAACTAGGCAAATGCGATAACAGTTTGACAAACAGTGTTCACATAGCGTTCAGACAGCACACAAACTTATCGAAAACTTGATTTGTCAATCTCGTCAAATCGGTCGTCAGACGAGTTTGACTGTAAATAAATATGGCGTTCACACACAATGCAAACTTATTTTGTCAAAATATCGCGATATTTGACAAATTAATTTGACTGTGTGAACTTAGCTTAAGAGTTGATTGATTTGCTTTTAATTTGCTTTCGTGAAAGCAAAAGCAAAGCAGTTGGTGAAACAAACCTCAGCTTCGAAGCTGATTTTACGAAATCAATTAGTATGACCTTAATTTCCTTGCATTTCTCATTTTGTATGGAGCAGCTGTCATCAGCTGTTTCACGAAATCAAATCGAAAGCAAATCAAAAGCAAATCACTTTCAGGAATACCACTAATATGTTTGTTACTTATAGGGGTCTCAAAGCCTGAACCTGATCAGGAAAGAGTAATGCGCAATGCCTTCAGACTTTAAACCGGCTCAAGAGCTGTTCAAAATGGTTCAAAATGTGGTCTTATCTCCAAAAATCTTTAAAGTAATATGGATTAAAATATTTAAATGGTTCAGGACGGGGTTTGAAGCGGCTCAAAGTGGAAATTTGGTGTGTGGGTTGTTAGCATGAAATAAGATATTTTTCAGTTACAAATCAGACGGGTGAACCGGTTCAAAAGAAGTTCAAAACCATATCTCGGAAATAGTTTAAGCTTTTATCTGGAAACTTAGTCTGCAACTTGACCACGTCAGTGTTAGACATTATACATGTTCTAGATTGGATCTGAACCAGCGTTAACCGGTTCAAAGCCGGTTATTGAAGGTTGGAAATGTGGGGATTCATACTATACTTTCCATTGAATTGTCAAAAATAGTTTGGACGAGTTTAAATGTTAATAGCGACCAGTTACATTTTAAACATAAGCCTTCTCATAAGAAACATATCCATATAATTTAAAGAACCCGTTAGTTTTAATAATACATTTTAATTATTTATTTTATTTTATGTATTTTTTTATCATATATTTAATCTATTGTTCCTAGAGAAAACTCTTAAAAGTGCTTAAGCTTCAGTTTCTACAGGCTTTTAATGAATCTCCGGTCATTTTACCTCCACTTTTCCCCTCAGTTGGTAGACTCTATTGAACAAAGATATTATTTGTTACCGCATTCACTTAATTTAATTGCATTTTCTATTAATGGCAATTGCTTTTTAATCCCACAGACATGACAATGCCTGGAAATGGTAATTCATTTTCAACTGTCAGCTGCCTGTTGCAGTTTCATACACTCCACTGGCCATTACGCGCTGGGACTGCATCAAAGAAATATATTTCATTTAATTGCTATTCACATCCATTCTACTCTCGTGTTCTAACCGCTGACAAATGCAACAATTTGCTTTGCAGGATTGATGGCACTGATAGTCTGACCCAAATTGGAAACTTTTCTGAGCGAGAGAGAGTCCCCGAGCATATTGCCGTCGGCAATGCGTAAAACATGAAAATTAGTTGGAAACAATGGAATGTTACCTTCTTGAGCACACAATTGCCATTATAGTAGATGGGTGCCTCATTGAACTCCTCCTCAATCCAGGAGACAACTTTGTCAGAGACAAAAGGCGGCACCGGCACGCCCCACAATCTTTTATTGCCATCGGGCGGTTCTTCAGTCTCGGGCGAAATGTTATCAAAGCTCAGACGGAGAGCAGATGTGGGTGACAGTTGGCGTTCAATTTCGTTGAATTTGTTCATGAATCTGGTAAAGTCCATTGTTTTATTTAGAAAGAACCGTTTATTGATTTTAAATTAAGCAGAAAAAACACAGTAGCAGGCCGCTTATAAATCAAATCACGTGAGTGTGGGCGAAGGATTGTTACTTTCACTTTTCGGCATTCACACGAAGAGGGAATGCCAAATTTGTGTGTTTGTGTGTATATACGTCACTTTTTTTTGGTTATCTGTGTGTGTGCGGGTGTTTGGGTATGAAATTAGCTTTGTGGCCAGCCGAAACGATAAGGAAGTCCTGCGAGGTGCTACCGACGAGCACTTGTAGTGAACTCAACTGCCAGTGTGTCGGTCGCTTGCTTAAAAGGTTAAGGGGAAATTTCTTTCCGTTAGACAGGGATATTCTCTCAGTCCTGAGAGAGGGTTAGGTTATGGAAAAGTGTATGGAATGGAATGCTTAAATATCCTGTAGAAATTTATTTTTCAGTTTATTTAAATAAAAAACTTTTAAGGTAACGTTTCGGGGTTTTGGTTTCTGGAAAACTGTTTGATAAATGAGTTATTTCAATATATATTTAAAATATACGTTTGTTTGATTATTCACCAGGACTTCGGTGCCAAAAAAAAAAGCTCATTGTTCGATATTGTTCAGCTAATAATGGCTGTGAAAATACGGCAACACAGCAAGAAACGATCCGCAATTGGGTGCAAAAAATGCTGAGATTTAGGCGCGAGTTAATTTATCATTTAGCGTAATCTTGGCGGACACTATCATCTGGATTATGAAATTGATAACAAGATGCTTTCCGAGGATGCCTTTAAAACCACTATATTTTTCTTTCTGTGTCGCACAGCTTTAGGTGCGTACATGTGTCCATAAAATTTCACATACAAGGTGCAGAACTATAAAACATGCTGCCCTTCCTATAAATATGATGTCAGAAGAAGCCTGGAGGTCAGCAATAAAGATCTGGAGACAATTTTCGTTTAAACCACACTCGAAAAAATGCCATAAAAACACGATGGAAGATGCACATACACTTTCCTCTTCGAAAACGAACAACAAACGATAAAGACATTATTAGTCTTATTTAAATAAGGACGCAGAGAAAGACTGCCTATCGGACATTAGAGCTACAAATTGCAGAAATTAAAAAAAAATAAAATTGTTAACTAAAAAAGTTTTTATGAAATTGTTTTAATTTGTGCAAAATTTTTCTATAAATATATATTATTCAAACTTTAAACGCATTTATCTCAAACCCACGTTTGACTATTTTTTCTTAAACTACAAAAAAACCAAAATTCGAATTTTAATTTTTCAATGGCCGAAATTTTGTCAAAAAAAATATGAAACCAGAATCTCAAAATCTCAGACCAGAATGACATCTATACTGATAATAACCCCGTTTTAAGTTTTCATTTCACACAACCTTGAAACGTGGAATCATGGCCGGCAGCATATTTATTTATAAAAACAAAAACTATCCGTTCAAAAAAGCATAATTCTGGGTAGAAGCATCACGCCGCTAAGTCAGCCGTTTCTCCCACTGTGCGTCGGAGACGATGAAAAGGGAAAAGATTTGACATGTCTTTTCTTAATTTTTAATCAATCAATGAGATTTTCTGTCAAAAGTGTCTTTTGCGCATGTGTATTGCGATTGTGCCTCAAAACTACAACTGTGTATGTGTTATTTTGGCCCCTTTCTCTTTTACCACAATGTCAATAAAAACGTTGCGTAACAACAACAAGAAATGCCCTTTGCGCTGAACTGTTCAAGCTGTTATCGTAAGACAGCTTCTTGTGTTTCTCTCATTGAAAACAATGAAACAGAAAATCCGAGAAAAACAAAATCAAGTGTTCTGTTAAGAGAGCTGTTAAATTTGTCCTCGTCATTTCTGTGAGCAGACAGAACAGACAAAGTTAGTTGACCAGCTCAGGTGAATATACAATATTGCGATATGTGATACGTGATTTTTTTTGCCTCTATTCTATGTGTATTGTAATGATCGATCCTAATATTTTGTAAAAATCAAAAATCTTTGACTTCTTTTAAAATGGATATTCCAAGAAATATAGCAAGTTCTGACTTATTACTACGAAAAGGATCCGGCTTAGTAACGTTGCTCATCTCTGAAACTTAAAAGGGTTTCTTCGCCAATCCTTTAAAGTCTGAGGGTTAGATCCTAGATGCTTTTTGCTCGATCCATCGAACAAAAAGTATGGGTTCCCCCAAACAAAGAGTGTAAAAAGTATCAAAATATGAATTTTTTGCAACTTTAAGCACAAAATACTAAAAGTCTCTACGCGATGGACCATTTCTGAAAACAGATTCGTGTTCAGCACATAGAATCAAGAATCATCAACAACCTTTCAATATACTGGAAAAAGGCTAATTTTGTTAGCTGTCTACTTTACAAAAATATAAGCTACGTGGAACAGAAAAAGAAGAAAGTGGTGAATATTCAATATAATCATCAATTTTAAAAATTTCTTTCTAGATGTAAAGCTTTGCCATTTTCCATCTAAATACACACTCAGAAAAAAATTTGGCATAAATTTAGGAAAATCGCCTTATTTTTAAATTTGCCAATTTCCAATTTTCTAATTAAAAGAAAAAGTTTTCTAGAACTTCGAAAAATATTATGTAAAAAAGTTTAAGAAAAAACTTTTCTAAAAATAAGAATATGAGAGATTTGTCCGATAACAGGCAAACTTTTGCAACAGGAAATATAGCAAACTTTTCATAATTATTTTTGGTCGCTGAATTGAAATCCATTGTCCGTTTTCAACCAGCACGTCAGCGTTACGATATGTTTGCATAAACGTGTATTGAGCGAGGTTTGTTTACATTTATGGGTCGTGTGACCACATTAAGTAACCGAAATTTGTTTTCATGTTAGCTGCATTGAATGACATTACAGAAAACCCAAACACGAAGTTTTGATTTTACTCATAAGATACAAATTGTTGGATTTTAATATGGAAAATGTGGTTATTTTTTGATAAAATCGATTTTTTCCGAGTTTTTTAATTTGAATTCAGCGACCAAATATACATTTGGAAAGTTTGCTATCTTCTCTGTAGCAAAAGCTTGTAAACCTGTACAATTAGGTCGAACTTTTCTATTCACTTTCTTAAAATTAGATCAAAATTTACCTTTGATTTTAAAGTAAAATATCCCTTAAAATAACTATTATTGAGCTCAAATATTATATTCCAAATATCAAGTCTCTGAACTTCCAAATATGTATGAAATGTTTAAGGTTTTCCCAATTAAAATAAATTTTATTTGAGTCGGCGAAAACAAAATTATTCCTGAACCCCGGTTCGAACCTGAACCTAGGTTCAGCGACCTTCTGAACCCGCTCCGTGAACCCGAACCCAAAAAGTTTCAAGGGTTCGAACCCCCTTATTTTTATAATAATTTTTATAATCCTCCTCATTCTCTCATTTGAAGGGCTTCTTTATAGCCGGTTTAAATGTGTTTTAGAGTCAGATATTATAGCGAAGATGTTGAAATTGGGTGTGTGGGTTTGTCATATGGACAATGAACCTGTTTGAGCCGGTTCAAGGTGGTTTAAGATCCAAAACTAATGGGTTCTTATCTACAAAGATTGGTAACATAAAGTTACTTATTTTCAACGCACAAAACCGCTGCCGAACAAGTCGAAAACGCTTCAAAAGTGTTCAGAGCACAATTTTAGATCCCTTTGAAAATGAAATGTGGTGAGAAGGTTGGTAATTTGAGATATTTTACTAATAAAAACCGGTTTGATAACAGTTTACACCATTTCAAAAGTGGGAACCTATATCAAGCCGATCTAAAGTAGTTTACTTCAGATTTTATATCAGAAAGTAGTAGGGAAAATATTTTAAAATTTTGTGAACTAGCTAGCTTTTTATAAAAAAGAATTTTTAAGACTAAGGGCCGATTCCATATGTTCTAAACATCAGATAAACTAGCAATTAACTCTATTAGGTGACAGACAGAGGCTATATCGGCTCTAATGTTCGTAAAACATCTGAAATGCTAGAAAACCCAAAATTATTTGAATGGAGGCGAAACCGGGAAGGGATAGAATGAAAATTTGGGTTTAGGTTCAGCTTATAAGTGGATTCAGGACCGAATGGAATTCTCTTTACCACACCAATCCTTAAATAATGCTCCAAGTTTATTTCCAATTTAGACCAAGAACTTTTCAAAACCTTTGGTATATAATAAGTTGAGCAACTTGATTCTAGGCACCGCTATTCCGCCCATTTTTCAGCACTTGTAACGCCTGCTTGTAGTACAACTAGCAATGTCAAAGGGCAATTGGGTGTAAATGGTTATTGCCATGCCGTTGAATTTAGCAACAGTCTCAATAACAAGTTGAGGCAGGACAATAGAAACTGTTATTTGAACATGTTCAGGTAAATTCCCAACCACTGCGCCTGTGTGGGAGGCATGGGGTGGCAGTTTATGCGCATGTTTTACACACACACACACACATATTAATAGGTACATGATTTGTATTTGTTGCTCAGTTGGGCTCAGGGGGTGGGGATGGGTGGTTAGGTGCCGGTTCCTTAAGGCCAGAAAAACAGGTTGACCAACATCGATTTTGAAGGTGACTCACAGCTGTGACCCAAAAGGATTAGGGTGGCTGGCTTATCAGGGTCAGCAACAGCAATTTTAATTGCTTTAGACAAAAACTGACTGTTCCTCCAACTTCATACCTTTGCCAACTTGATATCATCCATTGTTTACTCCGTTAAAAATCACTTTTCACTGCTTGTTGTTGTAGCAACGCGACCGCAAAGGCCACTCGAATGTGGCAATTTGTAGTTTATTTTAAATTTAAACAAAATGCCAACAGAATTAGCATAATTAATTAATAAAATTTAATAAAAACAATGTCTGCAGTGTGTGGCAATGTGACCATCGAAGGTAAACGCGAGAGTACCAACAAAGTATGACCGTTTGCATGCTTAAAGCTAACAGTGAACAGTTAACCCTTAAGAAAATAAAGCACGGTGGCAACGCCAGGCAGCGCTCAGATGTTAAATTTAAAAACTTGGTGCTTTAATTTTGAGTTCACAAAAATGAAAAATGTTTAATTTAAATGCTTTAAGCTGGACAAATTTCATTTACGTAGTCCCACATATTTGGTCCACACACCCTTGTGCTCAAAATAAGGCTTATTCCGGGAGCAGATGATGGCTTCCTTGAACATTTCTGCATATGGTGTGGGTAGACAGCTATGTTTATACAAATTATACAGGAATTCATAGATCTGAAGTAAAAGAAAATTAGTTATCATCATCTGCGTCTATTTCTATAACTCACCTTGGCCTCCTGATCCTTCCAGAATATGTGCTCACACAGATACTGCAGACTCTCGGGAAACAAAGCCAATCTTTCCTTATCATCGCTGGCCACCACATCCACACTACCCAAGAGAACAGCACAACCAGAAAGCACATCCACTGCCAGTATAAAAATATCCAGCAAATACAAGGCTCTGTGAAGCTTCTCCTTATTGGAAGAGGCTTCGGCCAAAAGCATTTGTATCTCTAGAAAGATTTCCATAATCCAATTACAAGACTGCTCATCACTGCCAAAGGCATACAAAGTGGCAGCCAAATGACGATAGAAAAAGGAACGCTCTTCTGCACGCTTCTCATAGGCATCTATAATGGGTGTTAGCCATTTCAGGGGATTTGCCAGCTTCTCATTGTACAAAACCAGATAGCAGCGTATGAGAGTAACCTTTTTCAGCTTGCCCACGGGGGTTTCCCACCAATTGGCTGGAGTGGTAAGACCATTAATGGCATTGGGATGTAAAACAGACACCACTTCGGTATAACGTTCAAATAGACGTGAATCCAGATTCATAGAGTCCATATAGCGCTCGACAATTAAAGTAAAAACATCCAAAACTTCGGGTATTTCACATTTTCCGGTAAATATATACTTGACGCTGTCCAGAAATTCTCAAACAGGCAACCTAAGGGAGAAAATTTTTGAATAGAAACCAAATCAAAGTACCCCAAGCAAAAACTTACCCTCGGCAAAGTCATTTAGTTGCGATTCCTTGAAGCAGTAAACCGCCACCTTTTCTGCAAAATTCTTAAGAATCTGCAGACTGACACTATTGGCTATTTCCGGCAGCAGGGAAAACAGTAACAGCAAATCCTCCTCAAAACAATTGGGCTCAAAGTCCACCAAAAAGTTCTCCAACAAACGACGTGCGGTACCCGAGTTTAAGGCCTGATTTTTGGCTATCATAATGCAATACTTGCGTGCATCAAAGGATAAATGAAAGAAACTGGTCAAACAGCTCCAATCCAACGGTGGTATGGGCTTAGCAAATTTCCGGGACAAAGCTCTGAGGGCAAAGGTCACCGCATAGGGTTCAGGAACATAATCTCCAAAGCGTGCCTGGCTAACCAAATAGTTGCTGACAGCACGTAGAGCACTGTTGGCATACAAACCCACCAGCTTACGTGGTTCGGGTTTACCCTCGGGCAAACGATAAACGCCACTGCGAAAGCCACTAATCTCCTGTCCTATATAATGGGCTATTAAATCTGCAGCCGCATCGCCACACTCGGGACGTATTTTTTGTAGTAGCTGAACCCACACTTCACCTGGCACAGGGTCCTGTTGCAGGTCAACCAACTCTCGTCCCGTGGACACAGTTGCGCCTCCCAACTCGAAACGAAATTGTGCGGGTATATGACGAAAATTCAAAGTAGAGCCCGGTTCATAGCTTTTCAGAGCATTCAAAGCGTTGCGCACTTGACTAGCCTCTGTCCCCGGACGACTAATGGCCTGCCACAGCTGTTCCAAGGCATCATCAGCCAGCTTTTCATACTCCAAAGTAGGAGTTTGCAATAGGGGCACCAAACCAAAGAAGCGGTACAATGATTTTAGAGTGTGAGGACGCTGCTCGTGTCGAAATTTGCTACCCAAAGCCTGCCAGGTGGAGGCTATGTTTACGGTGTGACTATCACACAAAGCATTGATGGCATCCAAAGCCAAAGAGGTGGCCAAATCGCCAGACTCATCGGTGCAAGTGTTTAGGGTGTTGCTCAAATGGGGCAGCAATTCGGAGCCATGCAAAGTGGGTCTGAAAAAAGAGCAGAGTTAAGCAGAGATTAAAACCAGAACGAATAACGGTTAGGGTTACGGTTACTGTTCCGGCCGATCGCTTTTTACGGTTACGGTTATATTACGGTTGTGGGATATCGGTTACGGTACTGGTTACGGATATTAAGCTAGTTCTGTTTCGGTATAAAATATCACTTTGACATACAATGCTCACAAAAGCGGCCTCATTTATTGATAAATGTACTAGGCTCAAATTTTTATACAGAATTTCCACCTTTAATCTTTAAAATTTTAACTAAAAGAAAAGAAACAAAAAAAAGTTATTGCAATTTTTGCCTCAGCAATTTACAATAAGAAACAGATATTCTTTTTTGAAATAACTAAAAATGTTAAATAAAAACTATTAAATTTGGATATCGAAACTTGTGGTAAAAACTTTTTTTTCAAAATTAGAATTTATTTTAGAATTAAGAACCTCAACAAAAAATTTCTGTTCAAAATCAAAAACAACGATTGATTGCCAATTCCAAATTATTAAAAATAAAACTATAAAAACAAAATACACCTCTTTGTATTAACACCACACGCACCTAATAAAGGTTTAAAAAAATAATTTAATCCCTATTTCCACCCCCAACAAAAAAATTTGTTTTTTTCAAAAAAAAAGAAAGGGGGGGAACACAAGAGGACACACACCAAAAAAGAAAAAAAAAAAATAATAATTTTAAGATCTTGAAAATAAAACAAAAAAAAAAAAAAAAGAAAAAAAAACATAAAAAAAAATAAAAACAAAAACAAAAAAAAAAAAATTTTAAACACCCGTAAAAAAAAACAAAATTGTGGCCCGGTGGTGGGAGGTTGGGAGAAAAAATTAGTAATTTTTAAAAAATAATTATTTTTTTTTGGGGGTTTCTTCCCCAATACAACAGCATCAAAAGGTTGTTCTTTTTTCTGTCAAAATCATTTTTCTCCTATTCACTTATCATATCGAATGCGATACTCTCGCTTGACGTTCGTCTCGTAAGATGCAGTGGGATATCACATGCTCTGCTTGTATGTATATATGTGTGTAATTATTGCTTTGCCGACAATAAATTTTTTTTTGTTACGAGTTGAAGACTACGGACTTATTTTTGTCAAGCGCCGCAGCCACTCCAGCCTTTATCCTCTTCGCCAGGTCCAACACCACAGAAATTGTGTTAATTATGTTTTCGAAATTACATAGCCCTTGGCATCGTGGAAAATGTTAAACAACATATTTAGGGCCGTTTTTGTTTTCGATTTCGATCAAATCATGTGGATTCGGAATTGATAGCTGTTCCCGTTTCCGAAAAACGATCAAATTATTCGGTGATAAAAGTTGTGCATTTGAGTGAGTGAAATGAAAAGTAATTGACAATTTTCATGTCAACGGTTGTATTTTTTATCTATGCAATATTTTTATATTAATAAGTCATATTTTGAGAAGATTTTAAAGCAGGGATGCCCAGAACGAGCTTACCAGCGCGTCCAAAATTAATACAAATGCACTAAATCAGAGATGGGCGCGTCGCGACTGCACAAAATCACACGTACGATATAAGCATTAAAAGCTATTTATAGAACACGAATGTTGTGCACAAAATTGTGCTTGTATGCGTGTGAAAAGTGTGACGATATGTGTGCATGCCCTTCTGTGCACTAAATATATTTCAAGCAATAACAACAATACGAGAGAAAGAGAAGCACGATTTTTGTTTGTGTGTGTGAGTGGTCGTTGCTACGGAGATCTGCCTCGATAGCGAAAACGTTCGGCCGTACGCATAAGCAATTTGTTGTTGCATTCGAGATTGCGAGACATCGGAGAGAGAGAGAAAGAGGCATATGATGTTGTTGTTGCAGGTCTGAGCGCGGCAACAACAAAACGCAGACCACTCATGTGATTTTGTTTTTGCTTTTTTGTTGGCTTATGGCATGCGCAAAATCATGGTGTAATCACTAAGGTGAAACCGAGCGAGAGAACGGTCTCTCTGTTTGTAGGGCCAGTGGGCCAGTTCGTTCTGAATGCTTGAAGCGAAAGGTTGAGTGCGGACAAATTTTTCTATTTTCTTGTATGTGTAATTGTGTTGTTTTTGTTTTGTTGCTGGTTTTTAGTGTCAAATGTCAAGAAACTGTGTAGTTTGCCGCAAATCGTTTGCGCGATGCAACGTTAAGCTCATACGTATTTTATTTTAAAGAAAATACTAGAGTTTTCGAAAATAATTTTGAACCGGTCTACTGGAAAACGACTTCATCTAAAGACAAAGCATCTAAACGCGGACAGTTGATGCAAATACAGGAAAATAGGAAGCTTAAGGAGTCAAGGTCCTACAAAAACTCTTTCTTCGATTTTACGTAGAACCAGCTAAGAAAGTTAAAAACAAGGAAAAAAGGAGTTCGGCTCATATCTCCTTGGCTTACGTCTGCATGCTGCTGCTCCTCGAGTATACAATCATTTATATGCAAAGGATTTCCCTTTGCCCAGCCTCTAACATTCAAAGGTGGATGTGAAAAATAAAAATACAACTCCCCCAAATACAACACAAAAATTAACAAACACTAAACAAAGCAAGCCATCCCTTTCTTTTTTGACAAGCATACATCCACTGGCCCTCGGCATGCTGACGACTTCACCTTATATTATCACACCATGCACAAAATCTATATGCGCAGGCTATTCCTTTGCGTACTACAACAACACATGCGTGCTTTGCGGAATGGGCAATGGCGCCCCTGTTTTTAAGTAACCATCAAATTATTGGGCATTCAATTTGATTTAAAATTAATTAATTTAAAGTTGTAACCCAGAAATTGCATGTAGCCGAAAGCAAAAACGATCGAAATGGAACCGAGCTGTTCGCAATTCCGCATCAGCGCATGCTCAGTGCTGATCGAAATTGTTTATGTTACCATTGCTGAATTATGGTTCGAAAACGATTCGAACTTTCATTCGAAAAGTAATTCGATTTCTATTTCACTCGGAAACGCGAACATAAAATGAAAACGATTCGGAAATACAATCGTTTTATTTTTAAATCCATTCGGAAATGGGAACGGACCTGAATATACCAAGCCAAACTTATAAAGATATAAAAATAAAAAGTTTTTAAAAATATATATTTATAAATCGGGGTCAAAAACCTCTTTAAACCATATTCCAACCAAATTCCAATTCTTAGGTGCCACAGAAATTACTTTTGGTTGATTTCAAACCTCCGGTGTTTTGTAAGGAGATTTAGAAAAATTCACCACCCAAACAATTTTAGCAAGCAAAATAAATTTTGGAAATGTAAGCAACATTATTTTTTAGGATAGAATAATTCAAACGAATAAATTGTTTAATTAGTTTAAACATTGAAATTTGCGTTTCAATAATTATTAGAAAAAACAACCAAAGTCTTTCATGTTAATCTAAACCAACCACATCAGTGGCGCCGTTTAGCGATTGTGGCGCCATCTGGTTGGCAGCCAGCGGATTAAGGGCTGGCAAGTTATACCTCATGTTTGGCGCCAACAAATTTTTAAACTTTGCATTTTATTTATGGAGAATATGACTTAAATTTAAATTATAATTTAAAAATGCATCATAAAACATATGACACAATCAAAAAATTTCATTTAAACATCAATTTAACCCATAATTAAAAGAAGAGAAATTTTTTGGCTAAAGATTCAGCCCTGTTTTTAGAGATGGAACTTCAACTGGAACAACTGGTGCTCTAACTAGATTTTCTAATAAGAAAATGAAATCTCTCGAAGTTCTGTGGCACCGACGATTTTTTCGAGAGATTTACAAACCAACCGTCGGCAGAATCTCTGAGAGATTTCTATCGAGCTGAAACTTTGCACAGAGTCTTCTTTTGACTGCACGCTGCTAATATGTCGGAACCGACCGGATCGGATGACTACTTATTGTAGCTGCCATAGAAATGTTCGTTCGGAAAATGGGTTTTAGTGAGAAAAACTGTTTTGTTCTCAATATTACCGCTTTCAAATAAGGTCATGAGGAATATTGAATGTTTTTAAGCTGATCTTCGAAGTTTGGTCAGCTAACCGTTGAGACAAGCTATTTCAATATGAGAACTTCGGCTTAGTAAAGCTTTTGGTTTTTATTATAGCTCTCAGACGCTGACAAATTTGTTAGAGCCCATCTAATAGCTACATACATCTAATCGAAATTTTTACTAGTAGAGTAAAAACCGAAATAAACCAATATATTTGTTTAGGTTACGGTACTGATAACCGGTTATGTAAATAAAGGTTATACGGTTACGGTTATAAAAAATTTTTTTCGGTTACGGTTTCAAATTTTAAAGTGTTTTTAGCGGTTACGGGTTTCGGTTACGGTTTTAATCTCTGGAGTTAAGTGGAACAGATTTACTTTAAACATGTCACTTACTTCTCTTGACAAATCTCCCGCATGGCCTGTGTGCGAGCTATCAGCAGCTCCCAGCGTTGTCCATTCTCCGGCAGGGGCTGGGCAATTTGCTTAAGCAAAAAGGGATAAGTACGCGTCTCCACGCGCCACAAACGCAAATACAAGTCCACACAAAAGGTGGCATTCTCTGATGAAAGATTCCGTATGGTATTTAAAATCATGGGCACATTATCCTTTAAATAAAAAGGAGAAGAATTTAGTTTCCTGTTTAGAAAAGAGGTATCAAAACCTTACCTTAGACACCGCAAAGCTGGCCAATCCTCGCATCAATTCCAACTGCAGTTCAGGATTGTGCTCATGCGCCAGCTTAAAGATGTAGGTCATAAGAAAGTCATAGGCTATGCTTTCATTCACTTTGATGATCTGCAATATCACCTCATAGATCTTAAACCAACAATCCACCGCCGGTTCACGTGACAAAAACAAAGCACGCAAAAACAAATGCAATCTCTGACAAAAGGCCGTATTCGCCTTGACATTCAAAGCATCCACAAAGGCAAACACATCCTTATTCTCCGCACCATCAAAAGATTCCACCAATTGAGCCAAATCAAAGGCAATGGCTATATCTGCATGATAGTTACGCATATGCTTGGGTTCCAGCTCTTTGGTGGAGATAATTTGTAGCTGTTCTCCCTTCTCCGCCTTGTTCTGTTGTTCCATTACACGTTCAACTATTTGATGAGCCAAGGACAGACCCTCTGCTGGTATAAAAGCAGTCTGAGACATCCACTGTATTATACCATCCAGACACATGTTCAGTATATATTCATGGCCACAGCGCTCCTGCACCACCATAAATACCATAATGCGCAGCAGATCGGCCAGATAGAACGGCGACATTACATGCAAAATCTCCGACATTAATACCATTAGCACATGGTAATGGTGACGTGTGTGCTCGCGTGTGGCATGCAACACACGCAACAAACACTGCAAACTAGGACGAGGATCAATGCTAAACAAAGCCAACTGTTTGATCAAGCAAGCCTGGTAGATGCTTAAATCAATGGACTGGGCATAGTCCGACTGCTGGAGAAAGTAGTCGATGGCCTCAATTACCAAAATGCTGGTGCACAGACAGGTGCTGGCATTGTTGAACTTGCTCCAGGATAAAATTTCCTGCATTAATTGTCTAGCCTCGGGCTGAGTACGACTCAGAGTCAGCAGGCAGGTCCAGATGGGTTTGACATCGTGTAGAGTCTGGGGATTGCAAAGTATATAGAGGAAAACCGGACGTAGATACTCTATGCTGTGGTCACGTATGCTAAAAGAAGATTTAAAGATTGAGTGGGAATTCATTGGGAGATTGAGAGGCCCTTACTTTTTGTCATGATGCTGACAGATGCCAATGATCTTGTTGCTCACATCATGCATATTCGCACTCGAGTGTTGTAGGAGAGAGATCAAGGGATGCTGCTGTGTCTTCAGGCCATAGGGACATTGATAGGACTCATTCTCCTTGAGCAGAGAAGTTTTACGCTTCAAACTGAGCAGCTGTAGACTGAGTATGCTTTCCGTTATGATGGCGAAATGCAGGGGACTGGAAATAATATCAAAAATCTTTAGGAAAAGCGCAGCAACAACATTTACAACAAATAATTTTTGTATTTTTATTTTATAAAGATTTCAGTTTATTGCTTTTTGCGTCTAATAATAAATCGCAAAGAGCCACAAAGTTACGATTAGTGTTTTAAGGCTTCGATATCAGTCTAACGAAGTAACGTCAAACATGAGCAAAAAGACAAACGAAACAAGGGGGGTGGCAGCCACCCACCATACTATATATTATATTTGAGAAAAAAGAACAAAAAAAACATAGTGAATAAAAAATTAAGCCGCCAAGCGTGTATTTATAGAACACACGTATTCGCTCTCTATGCGTGTGTCGGCTGTGAAGCCGTTATGAGTTCCTATCTCATGGGATAGGCTTTTGACATTTTGGGCACCGCTGGTTTAAGACAAAGCAAATGCTTAGAAAAAAGTGGACATTAGAAAGCGATACATATTTATAAATCGACCGCAGGTGATGCTTGCTTTATTAAATGTTCAATAGAAATACATTTTCGTCCCTGTGTTTGAGTAGTGATAGCTCCTACACCTATATTAGATAAGATAAAAGCTAAAATCCTTTTAAAATAGGAACTACCTAAAATAAGTTTTATATTTTCAGTATATCATAAGACATATACACAAAAGGGAAAAAACCTGTAGAAAGCTGCCGTTTCAACCTAAAATAATACAAAATGTTTAAGTGGTTTTTATAGCCTAGTTCACTGACACATATATAAACATTTTCAAATATATGGATTCCACTCGAGATATACATTCTCAATCGAAAAGTTAACGGCAACAACAATTGACGCTTTTTAACTTTTCGGAAAAAAAAAGATCTCCTTATAATGAATATTCAGAAATATCTTAAAGATCCATATTTTTAACTATTCTTTTTTAAATTTTTCAGCTCTTTTGGATGAAGAATAAAGATCAAGAACTATCCATTTTTGCTGATAAATCCTTCTTAAAAAAAAATACAACTCGAAAATATCCAACGGATCCCAATAAAGGATAGTTAATTTAGTATATTCTGAGGATCATCAAAAACTATTACTTTTCTTGGTTTACTTCATTTTGAGCACAGTCAGGATTAATCAACGTAAATCTTCTGCAGTTCAATTTATGTATTCTTGATCAATTACAGACCGCTGTCATCTTCACTTAGTTTAGTAAATTTTTTGATTCCGGTCAATCATAGTTTTTATTCATAAGTTGTCTAGCTTGGGGTTTCCCCCGAATTTATTGATGGTAAGTGTAACGCAAAGGTAGTCACTTAGGACCATTACATTTTGGTTTTGTTTTTAATGATCTTCCTCAGGTTGTTAAGTCATCCGTCTGTCCTTGTCTATGACGCTTTCTTCTCCCGATTCGTTTGAATGTCTACAACGGCCTAAATTATCTTCAATTTTGGTGCAACGTTAATATGCTCACTATCTTAATCACGATATATGCAGTTCATGTCGTTTTACCGCATAAACCTGCTTTGAATACATACGCAATTGATCAAAGAGCTCTGGACCGTATTACTTCAGTTCAGGATCTGGGGCATTGTTGATTACAAGCTTTGTAATTGACCACATCTGTGTCATATCAACAAAGGTAAGAGTTTGCTGGGTCTCATTAAGCGTTGGTCTAAGGAGTTTGAAGATGCATATATAACCAGACTTCTCTACGTGTCCCTCGTTTGACCATCGCTAAAGTATTGCTCAAGCATCTGGTCCCCTCAATTATAACTTCTATCAAGATATCTCGAATCGGTTCAAAAACAGTTTCTTCTCTTTGCTCTCAGGGGCTTAAACTGCGATGCTGGTCGCCGTTTGTCTCCCTATATAGATAGGCTACGACTTCTGAACTTGCCCACTCTAAAAGACCGCAGGACTAGTCAGGTGTAATTTTTCAGCGTAAGCTAATTGTTGGTGATGTAGATTCGCCTCTCCTCCTAAATCTTATGAAGTGGAACGTACTCTGCAGAGCAACTCGCTGTTTACGCTCGTCATGATCCTCTCCGAGTTCTGTGCGATAATTATAACGACCTTTACCACATATTGTAATTTTAATGCTCTATTACATCGATTCACGCAATCTTTTAGCCCCGAACAAACATGATTTCTTTTGAAAGTTTACATAAGATATTCAATGTTAACAAAAAGTACTCAATATTCTATCGATATGTCAATGATTTCACCACTATCATTACCGTAATATTTAACCTTAACTTTACGTTGATGGAATTTTTAGCAGTGGAACCCCAAAATTTGTTTATGTACAATGTACATATATGTGGCAGTGGAACTGGGCTAGCCTCCCAATTCCTAATCATGTTAAATTTAAGGGTTAAATTTCTAAATCCAGAAGCTTTCTCAATCTATATCAGGGGGCCGGCAGAACACACATGCTCATTTTGGCGTTGCGTATGTGTATTTAGCTTCGCTTATGTCCAGCTCGGTGTTCGACGTCACTGCCGCTCAGAAGTGTTGGATGCACACAAGATAGGAAGGCGCCGGACTCTGACCTATACAAATACATAAATCTCTACGCCCTTATGACTGATTGACATCAGTTGATAATTATCAACCCAAAGCCAAGACCTATTCTAGAGATCTAAGAATTGGCAGAGATCTTCGTTTAGTTATGTAATCGCGCACTATGAAATAGATTTTCGCAAATTTTAAAATGTCAAAATAAAGTTTGAATGGAGCATATAAATAAGCAATGGCAATTTTACAAAAGAAGAAAACGAACAGGGAGTACACATGTACACTAACAACAATATGCATAAACGAGCTAATGCTGAAAACACACTCTGTATTATTCTCACGTTGTTGTTGTGATTGTTCGTAAGTGTTTCTTTAATTATAATTATTTCACCCACTAAGCACTTACCCTCTACCAATGAAGAAAGAGGATTGGCTCTCTTTTTAGCTTAACCACCACACAGAAATGTAAATTGGGCCTCTAAATGTGAAGATAATAAAGTGTGCAATAGCTTAAAGTAGCACAGAGCGCCATTCCATTCGTTGTTAGTTAAGTGCAAGGGTACTAGGCGTTTACACTGAGCGTCTAACATACTGAGTTTATATACTTAATAACCATTTGCTATGCCAACATTTGTAAAAATGTTAATGAAGGAGAATTAGGGGTTTTGCAGGCCGCTGGGGGTTGTGAGCCACTCGAATATTGGCCACAAAAATAAATAAATGTAAACTTTTTGTTTATGTTATGTCTCCCCTTCTTATTACCTAACTTTGGCAAGCAACCTATCAGTCTACACCTTCTTTAAGTTCGTGAACCAGAACTCGACTTTTTTCAAAAAAGAAAGTATTTTTTTTATTTTTGACTTGTGAATATTATACAAAATTTTTTTATGTTGAGTAAAAGTAAGTATGAGGAAATATCTTTGGTCGGATGCCTTTTTGATAGAAAATTTCCTTTTTGGTTATGTGACGTCACCAAAAAAAGTGAGATATGGGGGGTTGTAAGCCACTTTGAAAAAAGTCGGTTTTGACTTTCAAAAAGAATATTGCAATGGCGCGCAATAAAACAGAGGAAAAACTCTCCAAAAGAAGTAGAAAAAAACATTGAGAAAAGACAAACAAAGAACAGCCACAAGCAAAAAGTGCTCGTATATAAAAGTAAACAAGCCTGATGCCGTCAATCAATTTCATTCTGCATTGATATTTCTTAATTCCAGAATATGAAAAATTGTTCATTTTTATTTAATAAAGGAATAATGAAGCTTTAAAACACGAATTTGAACTTTAGATGGGTGGCTCACAACCCCCACAAATTTTCGAAATGTCAAAAAATCACCTTTTTCAATATGAAAAAAAAACTTAAAATTGTATTTAAAACTAGTGATGAGGAAAGTTTTGTGCATTTTTACCTAAAATACAAAATTTACAGAACAAAAAATATTGATTTTGCCGAAGTTATGTTCGAACCAAAACTATGATCACAACCCCACTCTCCCTAAATGCTACAAAGATAGCAAATTCTGTCATGGTAGTATTTATGACTCAGGATGTTAGATGTGCTCAGTGTAAAAGCCTATACCGGTGTTTGATTTTCAGTTGAGCCCGAAGATTTATTTCTGTTTTCGCCTAAGGCTTCAATGAATCAAGTCGGTTGGGTGGGTATTTTCGAGATTTCTGATCCTATTGAATATGGTCGGGCAGCAACAACATGACAACTCTGGCTACTGGCGATATACACCATCACGCCAGCAAGGCGTTGACTACATAATTACGAAATGAGCTTAAACGTAAGTAAATTGGTTGAAATTGTAAACTTTCGTTTTCTTTTCGAAAATGTTCGGAACTCGAACAGGACAGAATATCAACTCGATATAACTTTTGGAAATCTCAAAAAATTTATCTTGAAGTAAAAACATTGTACTACAAATGAAATTTTTCCCTCTATGTTAACTTCGAAAAATTTTGACAGGCGCTTAATCTTTGAGCCAAAATGTCGTTGGGTTTTAAGTTACACACAAAAAAAAACAAGATCAAGTATCAGCTTTATCTTTAATAATATCGAAATAATATTAATTTTTCGTATCAATGTGATACTATTTCTACATAAAAAAGGACGCTATAATAAAATCTTGATATTTTTTCCAGATGAAGGCTTCTTCGAGTTAGCTTAAGGATATATAAATTCCCTGCATTGATTTTCTTTTAAAACTCCAATCAAATTTAAGTCCAATCCTTAAAATTAAAGATAAAATTTTGTAGCAACACTCTATCATTAGTGGTGGTAACCAACTTTAATGGACGTTTAGCCTCAACTTCCGTTTAGTGGGTCAAACAACTACGCCTCCCACATGGCAAGTAAGGGCTCCATGTGCCTGGCAACCAAATCGCTTTGCGTTTGATGCGGTAATTATAATCCACGCTTTGGCGGCTCAGCTGGCCAAAGAGGGCAATTAATATGCAATTCCTTTTTGCTTACACTTGCAGCTACATATGTAGCCTTATCAAGGTTAATTTCTGTATTACATGATTGTCCTTCACAGGAAAAAACATTTCAAGTTCAATGTCGGGTGAGTGTGTGTGTTTTTGGTTTTTGATTGTTTTGTTTGCTGTTTAAAGTCGTGTCGCGCATATCAAATTTTTGAACAAGGACATCGAAAACTTATGCGTAAGGGAAATGGCTAATAGATTTGATTGCGGTCAACAGGAAATCAACTCAATGCCAAAACAACAGCTCCCGATGGTCATAATTCATTTTCACATTTAGCCACATGACATGCAAAGTGCTGGGGCAATTAATTAGGGGCACGCTTTAGTATTGCGTGTGGCTGGAATAAAGGTGAACAATGCTTGGAGGCAAGCAAGTCAAGTGGCAAAGTGTTAAGTGTCCTTTTAATTAAATCCTAGAACAACGTATGCAAGCAATTTTCCAATTGGATACGTTATGCTCCCCCCCTGGGTGGGCCCTAAGCACAGTGGTCGAAGTGGAGCACAAAAATTGCAAAGGAAAATGGATAAGGACAATCCTTACCCTGTCGTTACAGAAAATCAGAAAGTTAGATAAAGAAACTCGCTATTCCTAGGTGCTAAAAATCTCAACGTGGACTTTTGAAACTAGACTTAACGGCTTCCATAGAGTTACTACTTATAGAAGGGTCGGATAGAACTTTTCAGCGGTCTTTCACAAACCTCATTACTGACCTCGCCAACATTTTAGTCTAGATTTCTTGAAATAGCTTTAATAAACTCCTTGAATCACGAACTAGCTAATTTCAAGCGCTTTATCATATCATCATGAATTTTGTGCATTCTAGATTAGACCCTTCGACCACAGTGCCACGGAAGTGCAAAGGAGTGCCCCTAAGACAAGTGTGTGTGTGTGTTTGAGTATGTGGAATGTGGGTCGTTTGCTTACCCCGCATTAGCCAGCATGGAGAGTAAAGTATTCTGCACACCATTTGCTTCCAGCACACCTTCATCCACCAGGCGTACCAGAGTCTGACAGCTCATCAGGCTCAATTGCATGTGCTCGTGTTTGCATTTTGTCTTGAGGAATTCAATTTCCTTGATTTGATGTTCGGCCACTTGCTTTTCCCGGCTCTCTACAATTTTCTGATAGATTTTCTCCAAACAGGCGGACAGCTTGACCACCGAACTGTTGGGTTTTATGCTGTTAAAGTCCTCCATAGGCTTGACTGAAATAAAAACAACAAAAACAACACAATTGGATAAGTTTTTAACTGCACACACAAAACACGATTTATGGTTTGTTTGGGCCACAATCAAAGTTGCCAACAGTCCGTGGAGCTTTCTAACGCCTTCAACGGTTCAAACTCAACTGTGTGCCACACGACCAGGCGGCCGCCCTTAGAAATTTTGCCGCGTTTTCAGTTGCGCGTGCCCCTTGGCTACTCACCTTAGCTGCAGGCAGCGGCGGACCCAGTTATTTCATGTCCAAGTGTGTAATGAAGTATATTAAAGTGAGGTTTTATAAGTCTATGAGCTTATTGTTTAGATTGGCAGACATATCTGTTGCAGTGGAGGCGGTGACAACAAACTAAAAATCGAAGGCACTAAAACCACAGCTGTCTAATTAGAGATGGCCCAAAGTATGATAAACAAAACTCAGCTGTTAAGAGTCACAGTGTTAAATTAAGTGGCAACGCTAAAATGACCTAGGCTGTTGTAACGGATTTTTAAATTAAATAAACGGATTTTCAGGCAAATGCAAATATTTATAAATTAATTTATCAAATGTGGCTGAAGAAAATAGAAGGTTAAACAACTTGTAAGTAAAATTGAAATGCAAGTTACCTTGACCACACAGAAAAAAACGTTTATTAACATCTATTGTAAGATTTTCAGATACATTCTATGAAAATCTAAGATCAAACTAACATTAAATGGATATTATTGGTATCCTTTTCACAATATTTTAACTATCAAGTTCAAATGGATACCGAAATGATCCAATGGATCATCAACAAATATCCTTTTTTGTTCCTTATGCATTTAAAAAGCTTTCGTCTAACTGAATGAAATATCAATTTATCTTATTAAGAACGGAAAACTCAATCTTTACATTGTTTTGAACTGCAATCTATTATTTGGACTGCAATTTTACCTAATTAATGTTGTTCCCAAAATCGGCTTTCGGCTTATGTCAGTAGCGATTTGTAGAACACGTGGGTATAACAGCTGCTTAAAAACAGGAAAGAGGTTTTAGACATAACCCTTATTTCCGACGACTTCTGTGACCAATTGATATCATGGAAGGTGCTACCAGAGCATTCCTTCTCTGATCAGGATTCAAAATCCTAAAAAGACCAATTGGGAAGTACACAACAAACTTCTCTCAAATAAACTTGGACCGTCCCCACCATATACACCAAGTACCGAAGAACAGATAGATGAACTTGTCGAAACCACCATCGCGTATACGGACTCGTTCAATAGGGCCTGCCCCCCTAGAAAAGCAAAATCTACCTTCAAACCACCTTGGTGGTCTGCACAGCTGAACAAGCTCAGAAAAGATTGCAGTCACACCTTTAACTTAGCCAAATGTAGCGACCAAACAACCGCATGGGAGTTATATAAACAAAAGCTAAGTGCCTATAAGAAGACTATCAGGACGGCTAAACACTCCTCCTGGGCGCAGTACTGCACTAACATCGAATCCACTTCTGATGCATCACGGCTCAGGAAAATTCTGGCTAGCTCACCAACCTCGCCAGGACTCTTGCAAAAACAGACGGAACCTGGACCGACTCAAGAGAAGAATCTCTTAATCTTCTGCTGAGCACTCATTTTCCTGAATGCTCAACCAACTTAATACCTCAGGTTAGGTCAACCGACCTCCCTATGCAATATAACAAAACCATTGTCACAGAGACCAGAATTAAATGGGCTATCGACTCGTTCGAACCATTTAAGTCACCAGGTCCAAATAACATTTTTCCCGCCCAACTACAGCAAACCATTGGGCTCACAATGACCTGGCTTTACACTATCTATGTAAGCTGTCTTATCAGGGTAATGAATTCCCCACTAAGTGGAAAGAAACAAAGGATGCCGTATTTTACTGGCACACGCGAACAAGAAGCACTCAACTCCAACGCATTCAACGCGGCCCGGTTGACATTGAACAAGCATTGCAGCTTAAAGGTAGCGCTTTCCATGGTCGAAACCAAATGAAAAAGTTGTTGGTGCGGCGTTTGACGTGCATCCGTCCATTGGGCGTTTTCTTCGCAGAAGGCCGGCGTTCCTCAACAGTGCGTTATCCGTCGTGCCTTTTGTGATGCCATTATTCGTCGAAAGCGTTGGCTGTTCTGGTGTTCAAGCGGCGCTCCACGCATACAAGTCGCATAACAATCGATTTTCTGAAGTATAAATTGTTTCCGGGCGTTTGTTGTCGAACTGTGGTGATTTGACTGGCCGGCCAGCTCGCCCGGTTACCCTTGACTCTTCTTGTCGGGATATTTGAAGCAAAGGTTTACGTTAACAAGCCAAGGACCTAGAAGAGCTCTAAGGACAATCGTGAAGAAATAGCCGCTATTCCGGCCGAGATGTTTGGCGAAACGATGGAAAAGCCAAAAAGGGCACAATACCCCACCAACGGCAGAGGCGGCCATTGAGGTGGATTCATACCAAAAAGTAAGCAAAGCTTACTTGACGAAATTAAACGACTAAGGCCTATCAGCCTATCATCATTTCTTCTGAAAACTCTTGAGAGACTTATTTGATGTACACCTAAGACACACCATAAGTCCCTCTCAGCTTGCACATACACAACATGCATACAGCAAGGGCAAGTCTACTGATACAGCCCTGCACTCCCTGGTTTCAAGGATTGAAAGATCACTTGAAGTAAGGGACTACTCCTAAGTAGCATTTTTCGACATAGAGGGTGCCTTTAATAACGTCCAACCTAGCGCTATCACTGCTGCCTTGACACATGTGGGAGTCGATGCGCCGCTAGTGAGACTCATCGATCAGATGCTAACCAGCAGGTCGGTGTACTCCCAACTTGGTGGTGCGAAGGCTCACAGATATGTGAACAGAGGCACTCCGCAAGGAGGTGTTCTCTCTCCGCTGCTGTGGGTTGTAACAGTTAACCAACTGCTGCGACTTATGGAAGCGGAGGGACACGCAGTGGTGGCGTATGCGGATGATATTGCCATCTTCAAATGTGGAATTTTTCCTCAAACTCTGTGTGACCTTATGCAGACTGCACTGACAACAATCGCTCAGTGGACTAAATCGTGTGGCTTAGGCGTAAACCCAGCCAAGACGGAATTAGTTCTTTTCACCAGAAAGTTCAAAATTCCCGAGCTGATTCCTCCTAAAATTAACGGAGTAAATATTGCATTTGGTGACAATGCCAAATACTTGGGTGTCGTTCTAGATAAAAAACTACTCTGGAAAGACAACATAAACGAACGCGTAAAGAAAGCAACCATCGCTTTATACTCGTGCAAAAAGGCAATAGGCCGCAAATGGGGTTTTTTCCCCTCCATAGTACACTGGCTATACACAGCCGTCGTTCGTCCCATATTACTGTTTGGATCACTAGTATGGTGGCCAGCACTCGGGAAACAATCAGTCCTGAACAATCTCCACAAAGTACAGAGAAGTGCGGAGATATGTATAAGTGGCGCTCTCCGAACAACACCGACGGAAGCGCTTAATACTATTCTTCATCTTTTACCGCTAGACCTTGTAGCAAAGCAACTGGCTACCACAACAGCCTTAAAACTAAGAGAGTCTGATGCCTGGAACAGGGGCAATTTTGGACACTCTACCATACTCGAAGACCAAAAGAGTATACCATTAACTACAGACTACTGCATACCACAAACGACGTTCGACAAACTATACGACGTCTACATCCCAAGCCGCCATGTGTGGGAAATCCTCCCCCACAGCAGAGCCAACGCCATTAACATCTACACTGATGGCTCTAAGCTCGACGAAAAAGTAGGAGGGGGCGTTTTCTCCCTACCTAGATCTAAACTTGTCGTTCCGCCTTCCCGACCACTGCAGTGTGTACCAAGCGGAAGTGGTAGCCATCCAGGAAGCCGCCACCTACCTTAACACACTCACGGTCAAAGAAGGCGACGTATTTATATACTCAGACAGTCAAGCAGCCCTCAAAGCACTTGACTCACATACAAACAATGCTAAAACCCTTACTAATTGTCGCGTATCTCTTAACGAGATCGCACGACATTTCAGTATACACCTTATATGGGTGCCTGGACACCGCAACATAGAGGGAAACGAGTCTGCGGACAAACTTGCCAGAATAGGAACCACCATCGAGCTCCTTTCAGAGAAGAGCATGATTGGGATGCCTATGGCAACACATAAGCTGCTTACAAAAGCTGAAACATTCCGTCTCGCTACGGATCGGTGGGATACCATTCCCTACTGTACCGTATCTAAACTCACGTGGCCTACATTCAACCAAAAACGTACAAACACACTTTTACGACTCAGAAGAGAACACATATCGATTCTGGTTGGAGCCCTCACGGGGCACTGTCTTATTGGCAGACACGCAGCACGCCTAGGCGTTGCTCACCATGACTTCTGTAGAAGTTGTAAACATGATGAAGAGGAGGAAACAGTACAACACCTTCTCTGCCACTGCCCCGCTTTAAGTAGAAGAAGACTAAGGACACTTGGTCAACCTCTCCTACTCAGCCTCACGGAGACATCCGATCTAGAGATCCCAGCTCTATTAAAATTTATTCTGTCCACACAATGGTTCAGTACCGAGGACCCGCCTCAGTCTTAAAAAGGGTTAACAGGGAATAAATATGGCATCGCAATGGGCCCATAGCGGCCTAAGTGGGAGAGCGACCTGTCGCTCTCAGCCATCGCAACCTAACAGCTGCCCTGTTTCTTTTATATTTGGTCTAGTGCACATTCATGAAACATTTGTATAAATTTTTATGCCCGTTCAAGGACATTTTCCTGGTATTCTGAGATTTGTTGCCGTCTTCTGTTTCTCTAAAGAATAAGGAAAAAACATTTCATAAAACAAGATTTTCTTAACCATTTGACAAAATGTCTGCTTTATTCACAGCTAAGCCGGTTCATTGGCTGGAACAATTAACTGGTATTATCCCAACCTATCAACCCATCCACATCAAACGTTTTTCCTTTATCATCAGCCACATGACATGCAAAACCGCCAAAATCTCTCTTTGAGCCAAAAATGTACATTAAAAGTTCAACGTAATAAATTAACCTGGGCATTAATGCTAATGTTTTTTTGTGTTGGCTCTCAAATTGCAGTTGTTGCTCGACTCAAAAAGCAGCAGAATGAAAAATACTTCCTCTGGCCTAGCCTGCACTCCACCTTGTGGTAATAAAATCATAAATCCCCGCACAGCTAAAAGTCACTCGGGTCTGGGACGGGAAGTAGTCGGCGAATATACTCGGGGCCAGGAAGCGGAAATTATGTTGGCCTATCTGTTGGGCTTAACCTTTGTTATGCTACGCTGTCTGTTTGCCTTGCCAAGAATGATTGCAGTTTAAACTCGTCCCTGCCTAATTTTATGTTGCCAGTTACAAAGAGAGAGAGAGAGAGACAAGAGTTTTCTTTTGGCCCGCACCTTTCATTTATGAGTTGGCTTGTTTGCCACTTGTTTTGTTTGCCCCAACTTTTCGTTTTGTTGTATTTTTAGTCTGGTTACATTTTTATAGCTGCTGCAGCATAATTAATTTCGTTTTATGACGGAAAAAAAGTAACAAAAATGCATAAAGTCAATTAAGGGAAAAGGCAGCCAAGAAGAAGTTCTACAGGATTAACTGAGAACGCTGTAAATAAATCAAAAGCACGAAGTGGACTAGCGATGCGTCTGAAAAAGTAGGGATTTCAAATCATTGAGGATTTATGAACATTAAAATGTAATCATTTATAAGGTGAAAATATCAGAAATATTTTTTAATGTATGAACAATGTACATAACTTGAAAATGCAGAAATTGTAAACATTTTGATTAACAAATTTTAGAACAGATCTTAGGCCCGATTTCACATCTTCTAGATAACAATTAACTCCGTTATTTGCTAGATTATGTGATAGATAGCCATAAGTAGAAGATATGAATTCGACCCCTAGACTTTAAAAGTTGCCATAAAATTGTTAATTAAGTTTACAAAAGGAACTGATCAGTTTTACTAAACTAAGATTTATTTAATTCTTAATCAGCTTAAATAATGCTTAAGAACTTGAGAAATTCAAAATAAACTGGATCTGCCCGCAAGTGTAAGAAGCATTTGTCTCATACATGCCAAACCTCTATCTCTTACCATCTCTGAGATCTGTTTGTTCACGGACGGACGGACGGACAGACAGACGGACAGACAGACGGACAGACAGACGGTCAGACAGACGGACAGACAGACGGACAGACGGACAAGGCTATATCGACTCGGCTGTTGATGCTGATCAAGAATATATATACTTTATAGGGTTGGAAATGATTCCTTCTCCCTGTTACATACTTTTGCACAAACTTATTATACTCTATGTACCTTCGGTACAGAGTATAAAAATATATGATGATAGGCAACACTGCGTATGAGTTATTTATAAAAACTTTAGACGCCACTCGCGCCCGTTAAAACTCGACTCTTTTACATCTTTTGTTTTTATTTACGCTAATTATAAATGAAAAAGTATCAGATAGAGGGGTGAGAGCATGACCTTAAATATTTGATATACATGGGGACCGATCTATTGAACACACAGCACTCCCCCAGGCCCAATTCAGTCAATTGGTCATAATATGCGTGCTCCTCGAACACCAAACTGTAAAAATGTTAGTTGAAAAGGTTGCAGACTCAAGAGAGCGCCAGAGTTTATCATAAGCAGAGAGCGAGTCAGTATGAGAGAGAGCATTTAGTTTGTAGCATACATAGGCTCTAAGCTTACACACCAATGCATACATACGAAGAAGACTCTTTAAATGCGTGAATTTTGCCA
Organism: Lordiphosa stackelbergi; assembly: GCA_018904235.1. Classification (NCBI taxonomy): domain Eukaryota; kingdom Metazoa; phylum Arthropoda; class Insecta; order Diptera; family Drosophilidae; genus Lordiphosa; species Lordiphosa stackelbergi. The sequence goes on along the minus strand of JAEIFU010001107.1, from coordinate 13,598 downwards.
AAAGGTACGAGATAGACGTGAGAGCAAAAATATGTTTCTCTCCTCTTACAACCAAAGAAAGAGGCCGAGAGCGTAGTTGAAGGTTGTTTTGGTACCTCTATTCAATGTGGTCGCAACGTGGTCCACAAACGGCACAGGCAAACGTGGGACCGAGTTTTGCGACCTCTTTTTGGCTTAATGCACTCCAGCTGATCGATGCTGCGTCATCTGCTCAAAGCACTATAAAGCCCACAGCCAATTTACAAAGTCTCCACCAATTTGCTGTTAAGCGTAACATTCAAATTCTTAGCTCCGTATTTTCCAATAGTTTAAGTGGAGAAATCGTAACTTCTGCTTCTTTGTCCCTCAATTTTTGAATGAAACTTCTTGTTACTTCGGATGTCCGTATGGGCCTTAAATATTTGTATAAGAAAACAACTTACACTGAAAATACACGTAAATTATACCTAAATTGTACCATAAAAGGTACCAAAAATGTATACAAAGCGAACTTTAAAGGATCGCAAAATGTACTTAAAAAGTGGCTAGAATGTTACAAAAATGTACAAGAAATTTACAGAAGCAAAACCAAAATATACGTAAAATTTACCAAGAATGGTTCACTGGTTTTTTATTCATAACTTGAGAACTGTTCATCGAATCATTATAATCTCTTTGGAAAATCGATAAATAATGCCAATAACTATCTTTAAAAGGAACAAACCATTTATCTATAAAACTGTGGAATATATGACGTAGTGATCCGAGTGTACCTTTGTACAAAATTAACGTATTTTTGTATGTTTATGGGAATAAACCAGGAGGTAAACCATAAAGTATGAGGACGAGTTTATTTTAAGAGGGTGAATCATTTAAAAATTTTTTAAAATTACAAATAGAATACAAAAAATGGAATGGAATGGTGGAATCTTTGTTTGGGCCAAAAGAACTGTCTGTACATTTACTTTTGTAGGGGGGGGGTGATTTTTTAGCTATTATCTTTTTTGGCAACACTGGTTTAAACAGCTCACGCACGTTTCGTGTTTTGTTTCACTGTCTAACATCTTCAGTTTGGTCTATAATTTAACCACAAATCGTTTTACAACCGAACAATGCTTGCAAATTATTGAATTTTATTATCAAAATGCGTGCTCTGTTAAGAAAGTTCATCGCGCGCTTCTTCCATTTTATGGTCAGTTTAATCGACCCACTGAAGCGGCTATTCGGGCTATTGTGACTAAATTTCGCACCAAATTTACATTGTTGGACATTAAACCACCAACACGCTTACGTAGAGTGCGAACTGAAGAAAATATCGCAGCTGTATCGGCCAGTGTTAATAATGACCATCAATTATCGATTCGTCGCCGTTCCCAACAATTGGGGCCTATGTTACTCAACAACGTGGAAAATTTTGCGGAACGATTTAGGTGTGAAGCCTTTCAAAATACAGCTGGTGCAAGAATTGAAGCCGAACTACCTACCGCAACGTAGAATTTTTGGTGAATGGGCTCTTGGAAAATTGGCCGAAGATCCATTTTTTTACCGAAAAATTGTTTTCAGCGACGAAGCTCATTTTTGGCTCAATGGGTACGTAAATAAGCAGAATTGTCGATTCTGGAGTGAATATCAGCCAGAAGCATTGCAAGAACTACCAATGCATTCAGAAAAAGTCACAGTTTGGTGCGGTTTATGGGCTGGTGGCATCATTGGACCGTACTTCTTCAAAGATGATGCTGTGAATGGTGAGCGCTACCGTGAGATGATATTCAACTTTTTTTTGCCCAAAATGCAAGAGCTTGACTTGCATGACATGTGGTTTCAACAAGACGGTGCCACATGCCAGGCGAGTTCGGTGAACATTTTATTTCACGTTTGGGACCGGTCAATTGGCCGCCTAGATCGTGCGATTTAACTCCTTTAGACTATTTTTTTGTGGGGCTATGTTAAAGGTCATGTCTATACAGACAAGCCCGCTTCAATTGACTCATTGGAAGACAACATTGAAGCATTTATTCGTGAGATAGCGGCCGAAATGATGGAAAGAGTATGCCAAAATTGGACTAAGCGGATGGACCATTTGAGGCGCAGTCACGGTCAACATTTGCATGAAATAATCTTCAAACATTAAATTATTTAATATGGAATTATATGGATATGAATTTTATGTGTTTTTTTTTTTAAACTTTCCTCTTAAAAATCACCCTTTGGTTTACTTTACTCAAATGTCGACCGCAAGTGGCATTGCTACGGGTACCTCGGGAATTGCATGAGTAATGTTGGCTTCCAAGTTTTGAATCGTAGCTGGCTTATCGACGAAGACTTTTGACTTCACTTAACCCCACAAGCAAAAGTCCAGTGGTGTGGTATCACATGATCTAGGCGGCCACTTGACAGGTCTGGCACGCAAAAAAAAGCTGCTCACCGAAATAATTTCTCAATAAAGCTATTGTTTCGCGCAGTGTGTGTGCAGTAGCACCGTCTTGCTGAAACCAAATGTCGGCGACATCAAGGGCTTTAATTTCAGGTAACAAAAGTCATTTATTATCACAGTGCAGTAGCGCTCGCCATTGACGGTTATGTTCTGTCTGGGCTCACTTTTAAAGAACTACCGATGATTACAGCAGCCCATTAATCAAACCAAACAGGGCATTTTCGTGGATGTAACAGTAGTTCGAGAGTCTCTTCGGGTTGCTAATTAGCCCAAATGCGACAATTTTGTTTGTTGACGTATCCATTTAGCCAGAAATTTCCCTCTTCACTGAACATAATTTTGCGCGAAAACAGCGGATCTTCATTGAACTGTTGCAGAGTCCATTGGAGACGTTGTTGCGGTGCGAGTCTTTCCTTTACCAAAATTAAAATACAGAATTTCTTAACAAATAATATCGGTCATTGCTAAGTAAGCTATGGGAGTTCTTGGCTTTATCAAAAGATTGCCTAAGAAATTTAATGACTCTTATGTTATCAAACAATTATAAGTTTTTCTGGTCAGATTTATTCTTGAGACATGTGTCTGGTTCCTCACTTTCAACTTGAATCTATGCTTAAACAATTTTTACTCGTCGCCTTCTGTGGCTTAAATTGGTATTTGATTAGGCATCTCCCTCCTGTGGAGTAAAGACTTCGCTAGTGGCATCTTCTATCCTCATTGCTTGAGAAATTACTTCCCGATTTATTTAAATCCTTACCTTACGAACTTTAATGATGAGACCCATTAGTAAGCTTTGTCTAAGTTACAACAATTATAAAATCTGTTTCGCAGTGAGGGAATTTTGGTTGTTTAATTAAGAAAAATTTAAAGTAAGTAACCTTGACTTTAAGTGTTCATTAATTTATTAGCAGAATTTCTAGTCTGCCCTACAAATTTGTGTCTGCATTGTTGACATTTTGTGTAACGAAACTTTATATTGAAACCTTGCAGTCTTATTTCAGTAAGTATGACAGCTTCTGGGCCATGAATTTGTGTATGCTTCTGTTCACATTGCTTAAATTATAGGGCCACCCTGCTCATTAATAATGTATGTACCAAAAAAAAATATAGCTACAGTTTAAAGAAAACTTAAATTAAGAGTGACATTCCATGGAAATTTGATTCCCCCCCCCCACACACACACACGCACTTTGGGAGAAAATATGAATATTTATACTTGTACCTGTTCTGTACTCAATTTTCACAAACTCGAGCAATGAATATTTATAAGTGCCTTAGTCAGCCATTCGGTAAGTTGTTGGCTAAATACGTATTCGTTAAAGAAGTTTCCCTGCCTGAAGCAATAAAGAGGCTTGAATTCTTGCTTTCAAGATGCAAATGCATTTTGCTCATCAGCAGAAGGAATTACTTACTTACTAAGCTGTGGGAAGTCGCCTAATTGGATTACAGTCACAGCGACAGAGGAAGCAGGATTGAAGCTTATGCCAAAAAAAAAGCCTTAGAAGAACATCCAATTAGGGGAAAAATACACTCGGCAACAAGTATTTTACAACAAAGACCAAAAAAAAAGAGATTTACTAGCAGCCCCACTCAATAAATAAGGAAACCCATTACAATTTCATTAGGACTAACCAAACAAAATATGCAAATAAATGCCAAAACTTATGATGTTGATTTTCCCAAAAGTGTTTGGCAGTGTTCAACGCAATATCAAAATCCAACTTGAAGTTTTCTTGCTTAAAATTGCGTAGCCTACCTTTGGGGGGAGGGGGGGGACTGGCTTGATTCATTGTGGCCCACATACATAAATTGTAAAGCAACAATAAAAAAAATACAAAAAATAAAATAGCGTAAAACCTTTTCAATTTTCCACTAACATCTGCCCTGTGGTGCAGCTATTTATTCTCTAAATTAGAAAATGTTTAAATATATACACCCCGGAGTTGACCTAGCTGAAAACATGTGTGTAGTGTGTGTGTGTGTGTGTGTTTGCGTGTGGGTAAATATAATTTGTGCAGCACGTGCGTAAAATTTAATGAGGCGCCCGCTACCGACAAATTGAGCGCGCCTGGCTGCCTTTTGACCCCCGAGGCAATGAGAAGAAAAACATAGTAAAACATAGAGAAGAAAAAGTTAAATGTGAAGCTGGAGTAGTGCAGATTACAGATATTTAGTCTTAAAGTTGCCTGGTAGAGTTGGCCAACACAATTTCTGCGGTCGCTTAAGTGACAATAAATTTTAGGCGCAACATTAATTAAGAAATTCAAATGGCCGCCACATAACCGCTGCATGGAACCTAAGCAAACTGACCCATAGGACCCATATACAAAGGCCGTTGTGACTTTTGGCGAAGTGGCGGAGCACAGTGGTTTGCTATACGAAAATGCGTTGCAAAAATGTGTCTATACGAAAGTTGATCCTTTTATTGAAAGTTGATAAAGTGCTTAACACCAAATTAAGGCGCGCGATTCAGCAGAAGGTTTGTAAAAGGCTGTCTTTTCTCGGTTTTCGGGGTACAAAGGTTTCTATATACACACGGTTCGCTATTTTTAATGCACACTCTTTGTCTTTGTCTTTCGACTCTCCGGTCGGTGTGACCATCGTCTTTGTCTTAAAATATCCTAACGCCAAAATACGTATCAAAAACGGGTCTCAGCATTCACTCTGGGGGTATTCAAACTCTTGGACTGAGAGAACACGATTGGAATGACAAATTCTTACCTTAATAATTAAGACTTTTTCCCCCTAGTCCTAAAAACACGCACCACTGTGCAGTGGGTTAAAAGCATAAAAGGCCCCCCCCCGAGGTGTTTAAGCATATTTACACAATTCGGGCTACTACAGAGTTGCCCTTTAGCATGTGTACTTGCTGCTGTTTATGTGCCAGTGTCTGTGTGTGTGTATATGTCCTGCATTCATTCATGTGTATAGTTGGAGTCCTGCACCCCCCTCCTACCGCACAAGTGCCTGTGGTTTTCAGAGTGTGAAATATTTTGCTCTCTTACAGTGCCCCTCTCCATGGTTGTGTGCGCCTGTGTCTGAGTTCAGCCTCTGGTCTGGCATTTCCTAAATAAGCACAGAGAACCTACGTTGGTGCCCATTTCATGCTCAAGTTTCTCACAATATGTTTGACGCTATTTGTAGTCATTTTTAAAATCATTTTCCTGCTTTGTTGTGGCTTGAGAATCCCTTTTACACAAACCGCAATACCAGAAAGACCAGCATATGAATTTTTGGAAGCAAATTATTAATATGCTTGCAAATATGAAAGATAAACACAGAGAAAAACTTTCGGCAGCAATCGGACGACGACATGTTTACCTTGCGCACTGAGGTAAAATATTAACTCTAGGCTTCTTGAGAATAAATAGAATATACTAGCCAGCCTATAGCACATATATTGCTAATTTTAATTGATTATTGAGTGAGAGTAATCTGCCTTGTACATGCTCCTCCAGAAATGTCTAATTTGATCATTTTAAAATACTTTTTGTGGAGAACCTACATTTCATCTTTAAGTACTCTTTCCAAGCAGAAAATAAATTCTTCAAGCCATTCTACGTTTTTGTTTCTGAATGAAGACGAATATAGGACAATTTAAAGACTTTGGATTATTTGATGACTACTCAAAAAGCTCCCTAAAAGACTCACATGTAGCTCTCTACCTTAAACTTAATTTTTTGAGAAATTTATAAAACTCAGAAAATAATCTTCAAGGTTGAGTTATTTTATCTCTAAATAGTCCGTTGTAAAAATTCTCTAAAGAGAAACTCTTATCAAATAGAACCTGTTCTTTTTTTATCAAAAAAGGCTACATTTTCTAAATATTTAAAGATATTTGACCTCGAGCCTGCTAAAAAGTTCTACGATTGAGAATCAAAAAGGTCACTAAAACATTCACATTGATATTTGATTTGCTTAAACACTATTGTCAGAGAGTCTCTTTAAAGATATATGACAAATGTGAAGGCAAAACTGCAAAACGGTACAAAGCCAAGCCCCTAATAACCGGTTTAATATATATTTTTAAATCTGTTGAAACAAACATGGCAAATGAAAAAACCTCTGAACCTAAACGCAAACCGGTTCTTCAATTTGAATTTATCAAAAATAGCTTTACATAGAAAATTAGGGTCAACTCTTTTTTTAATTCGATGAGCTAACTGAAAAACAAAAAAAAAAAGCAGAATACGCGGTCTCTTCACTGAGTCGAACACTTTATGTCCCTCTTCTTGTGTTCTCTGTTGCGTATTTTCGGTGCACCCTGCGAAAAGTGGATGTACATTAGAGCTGAACAAATCATACCGAATTTGAAATGTTCTGTTCCACAGGAAAAAATTCTGCATTCATTTTGCCGTAATGGAAACTAAATTTGAAATTATGATTTAAATAATGGCCATGGGCATAAAACATATTAACACAATTAAAAACGTTTCAGTTAAAAATCAATTTAACCCATAATTAAAAAAAGGGGAAACTTTTGGATTCTTGGCAGAGGGATTTAGCAAACCTCGAGTTGAAGGTGTATTTAGAGATGGAACTTCAATTGTCCGGAAAGAACATCTGGTGTTGTAACTAGATGTTCTAAAAGAAAAGAAATCTCTCGAAGTTCTGTGGCACCGACGATTTTTTTCGAGAGATTTACAACCCAATCGTCGGCAAAGTCTCGAGAGATTTCTTTGGTAGTTTTGATTCATAACCCTGGATTTGAAAAAACCTTTAAAGCATAGCGATTAAATTAGACTCAACTTTATTTTATTTTTGGGCAATTGGCAATACGCTGAGTTCCACCGAACAAAAAACCACTGCATTTCACTTTATGTCCATGCCGATCCTTCTTAAGTACGATTCTTCGGCACAGAAACGTTTCGAGTTTTGGCATCTTCGAAAAAGTAAATGCAAAAAAAAGGGAAAGGCAAATTTAATGGAACAACTTTGAACCACGGTGCAATTAAAATTTGGGACTCGAAAATAATTACGAATTTTTTCGCATTGAGAACGAACATTTCCAAAAAAAAATGTTTTCATATAAGCGGACGTTCAGTCTAAACACATATGTACATTAGGTCGGACATTTTATGTATGTAAAAATGTAAGGCCATACTGATACCCTTTTAAACGATGCGTTTTCGTCTAAAAAATGCAAAACAAAAAAATTTTTGAGAGAAAATTAGATTTAGGGTCTGCGACTTGGATCAAATTTTATCACTCATACGTACTGTTGCCCTTGCCTACATGTTTAATTTTCAAGTAGTTGGCGTAGACTTGGTTTGAAGTCATAACTTTTGGCAAAAAGGTACCATGACCATTGAAAATTTTTTTTTACATAGCCAAGACAATTTGAAAATAATATTTACTAAATATATATTTATTCGGAAAAGTAAATTACTGCAATATTTCTACTATTCGCGCGACTGCGTAAATGTCAGTAAGATTTACACTAAGAGGCTATCAGGATATCTATGAAGTAAGGTCCCACACGAACTGAAGTGTGGGGTGCTGTTTATCACGGTTGCAGCCGTTCCTGCGAATAGTCTATTTTTAATGTGATGCTTATAAATTGACTTTGGTATGATGCATTCTTTCAGGATCTAAAAATAATGCGGATTACTATACTACTCTGCAAAAATACAGGCAATTTGTATAAAAATCATAAATCTATATTTATTTATTGTAAATTCATTTCATTCCCCTGACAGAAGTCTTCTTCAATGAAAAGTCTTCTGCCGGTATAGTCTTCAATTCCTTTTTCGTTGCGGGCTCTATCTCTTTTATCAATTTAGTTCAATTTATGGAGCGATCTCTTGAGTTCAACGAATTGCCTCACGGTAGCCCGAATGGTCACTCAAAATGGTTTTCACTAATATGTCAGTAGTATCTGACTAGAAGGCCCCGGAGGGCCCCGCTCGTGGTCAATGCTGACTCCAACCTGCGAGCCACACTAATCGCACTTCCGAATGGAGATTTACGTCCCTTATAAGTGCGTGGATAAATCGCATCTCTCCATTGAAATGGCTCGCTTCGTCAAAATTAGGTCATAGTTTTCCGATCAAAAATACATTCGATTTCTGCTTCATATTTGTTTGTTGCTCTATTAAATTAAAATTTGACAACTTTTAAAATAATAACGGGGATTCGACGACAAAATTTCGATTCGGTGATTGTGTCGTATACGTAATATTTTGAAAACTTTGAACGCTTTTCGTAGAGGTTAAAACATGGACTCTGAAATTTTTTGATTTTTTAATTTATTATGTACAGTGTACATAACATTTCCAAAAAATATTTTTCATACAAGGGACGTTCAGTCTAATGTACACCCTCAAAAGTTATCGGTAAAAGATGGAATCAGTTAACTTTTTTATCGGCGTCCACCCTAAGGTACATATGTGCATAATTAAATATGCAATGTCTCTTTATAAGTAAACATGTGACCCTCGCACTTAACATAAGAAGACGTTACAAATACGACTCCATGAACCTACTTGAATATGATACACTTGAAAAGGCCAAACTAGGTAGAGGAGAACAGTCCCGTTTCCACGCCTACAAGCACATCTGTTCAAGAGGGGAAATGCATGACAAGAAACGATAAATAGCAAGAGCAACACCACACTATCTTTAATAAGGGGATGAAAAAAATAGATGTAATAATGAACAACTGAGTATAAAGAAACAAATGGGATCACATGTTTGAAAAAGGACAATTTTCTATTGCTTTTTACTTTTTGGATCAAATTATCTGCGTATGGAAACATAGTTGTAGTTTTAAGTCCTGCAAAATCTGCAATCATAGCTTATTAGCCACGTTTTTATCAAAATGTTCGTAATTAATTTGCTTTGTGTCTTAAATTTAAGACTTAAAACTTCGGACAGAGTTTGTTATTTCCCTAAATAATATTTTCATTCTCTAATATTTATTTTGAGTTTTCTCCTTTCTTCCAGTGACTCTGTAGACCACACGATTATCCATTTCTAAAGCTTAAATTTCTGAATGCAAATTGTATAGTTTCAATTTCCAGCAATAATCGTGTCCTTAGTAATTTAAACTGAATTCCACAACTCTCTAACCTCTCAAACATACATGAATGGGCGTTGCCAAGGCCAACAGGATTTACCATTTGCCATATTCCCGGTATTAGCCACTCAACGTTCGTCGTGCTGCTGACCAGCCATGCGGTCCTGGTTTTGGTTCTGGTTGTGATTCTGATGTACTCGTAATGGAGACTGCTTTGTTGGTTTTCGGTTGCCTTGTTACGGGTTTCTTACTTGAAGTTTGCTTTAAGTTCACGATTTCGTGGGGCATTTAAATATATGTTTATATTTCTTGTTTTTTTTTATCTACACAAAAGTTAAGAAACACTTAAAATTTAGCCAGAATGTGTTGCGTGAGGTTGAGCCGGAGCATGGCCGTTAGCTAGAGCGCCCAGTGATTGTTGCAGTGAACGCAAAATGCCAATGGGAATCTGGGAAAATGGAAACAGTTTAAATAGATGTTCATGGTATGCCAGATCTTGGATACTTACATCCAAAGCCAGACCCACGGGACTGCCTTGGGGTGAGATTACATGTGGATGTGGTCTCTGCACGGATTTGGTGTAACTGTGAGTGTGCACCACTTTGGCCTCACTTTTCGTTGGCACCTTGGGACAAGAAAATGAAAATTTAAATCTAAAATGTATACTTGTAACTTTTCCAATTTAAAAATCAAACCAATTGGAAATTTTAATGGTAACCTTTTAGCCAAAATATAAAACATTTTTAATTGGATTTTCGTATGTAAGAAAAAAAATATTGGCATCAAATATACATTCCTTTTTTTTATCATTTTATAAACTAGTGTAAACTGCCACCCATAACAAAACAATGAAAATTTCATGCAAAAGCAACAACAACAATCAACCAAAAATTGTGTTTAATATTTTCAACAAGTGGTGCGGGTATTCCCTTTGCCACAGCCCACAGTCCGCAAATGTTTTCAAATAAAATTACAGCACAAAATGATGAAAAATAACTTTTTTTTTTGTCCAAAAGTTTTCATCAAAAGCTATTCCAGCTCCAGACAGTGTGTGTGTGTGTGTGTGTCGATGTGTTTTTATCCATTTGTTACCTCGTCCTGCTGCTGCTCCTGCTCCACTGTTTGCACCTGCGGCTGCTGTTGCTGTTGCATCACATAGACGGTACGTTGGCGTTGACGTGGACGCTTGCCACGTATACGTGTCCGCTTGACAATTATCAGCGAATCAGCTGGAGCTGCTGGCGGCTCCTGTTTACCCACAACAGGCTCTGCGGTTGTTTTAACATGATTTTCTATGATTTGGCTATCCGCGTTGCGGTTCGACTAACACATAAAGGGATTGCGGGGAAATGGTTAGAGTTGAGATTGATTGCTTGTTGGTTTGCCAATATTTCAAATTGAACAAAAAATCGTAAAACCCACAGCTATGTATAATATATACAGTACGAGAATGGTTCAAGGCCTATCAATGAGTTTTATTTGAGTTTTCAAAGTCGTTTTCAACTAGTTGAGAATTTTAAATTAGACAAAAGTGATTAGTTTTTAGTTGTTTTAGCCAACTTTAGGGGTTAGATTGGTATGCTAGGTGAAACTCTGATAAAGAAAAATAAGCTAATAAAAAACTTGTTTTAGAGCAGGGTTAGTCAAGAAGAGCGAGGCCAAAAAGTCAGAGTGTATTGGTGTGCGAAAATAAATGGACGGAAATCAGTTCTGACCTACTTCATAGACCGCTGGCCAGCGACTGAAAAGCTGTTTGCTCTCTTGGCACAAGCCTCGGCATTTGTGCGAAATGTGTTCGGCCCCTGCGGGCCAGGCGTGGCAATCGCAAACATTTTTCTAACCGTATAAAACAATCTCTGAGATCCAGGTTGGCTCGAAATAATCCGTTTCAGATGGACGTGACGGAACCGGAATCGGACAAGGGACAGATTGTTTACAGACGGACAACCGTTTACATATTGTATCGGCTGTTAAGCTGAACAAGAATACCTATACTTTAGTACGGTACGGAATATTCCGGTTTTTGCACCTTCACAAAGCCATCTGTACGATTTTAGTGAACCTTTTTTCTACGAGTAACGGGTATAAAAAGCAATACAAAACGCCAATTTAACGACCAATTTTTAGGGCATTTAACAATTTAAGGCCCATCGCGTTGTTGTCAAGTACCAAAATACAAAAATTTGCTGGTGGAAGCACATTATTTCCCCACTTAGCCAATTTTTTATGCAGATAAGGACTTTCTTTTAAACCGGAAAGTGTGGGGACTCAGTTCGCGAAATTGTACGCATATTAGAATCAGCGGAGTGGGACAACACTAAACTTAAAGCCGAAAATCTACTTTTTTGGGCGATTTTAATTCAAATGCGCTTTGTTACAGCAAAAAAGTGCATAGTATAATTTAATATAAACATATTAATTTCTATTATGAAGTTTTCATATATAAATATAAATATAAATGACATAATTTTTAAACAAAATCATATTAGCAAATCTAGTTAATATGAAAATTAATAAAGTCGAAGTGTAATCCAGTTAATAATTAAAAGTTTGTCATATTGAATTGTATGTTGCGTCATATTCATTTATATTATGCACACACTTAAAAAAAACGTTGTAAAGTTAAAAATGTTTCAAAATTTGAATATTTTGTTAAACTTAAAATCAAAGTTTCCGTAGTAGATTCAAATGTACTATGCAAAATATAAATTAATAATTTTCATATTTAATTTTAGATTTTACCATACTTGAAGATAAGGAACAATGACATAAATTTAAAAAATTTAAAAAATAAGGGTTAATATAAGACAAATTATATTTAACTATGGAAAGTTTTAATTTATGATGAACATAATTAACAATTATGTGTTCTTAACTGAGACTTGCTGCACCTGTCACGCGAGCCCTGAAAGTCGTGTAGGCTAAGACGCCAGCATTTGAGAGTTTAAGAGCGAAGTCCTGAGTTCGAGTCCCTAGTAAAGGTAACAAAAAAAATGTTTCAATCTTTACAGAAAGAAGACTGTGCCCTCCCGCCAACCCTTTCCTCCCCCCCTTCCCCCACCCATTCCCCTGACCCTTCCCACACGTCGCCAAATTGATATTTTTTTAATTAATTTTAAAGGTCACAGAATTGAAAAGGAATGAAAAATAGTTAATAAAGAGATTAGGAAAATTTAATTTAAAAAAAATGGGTGCAGTTTTATGGCGAAAAATTTAAAAAAGTGTAAAATTTGATTAAGTTGTTTTTTTTTTGTGTTGTAATATTTTGGACCCTAGGTCTAACGTACTGCTAATACTGAGCAAAAATACTTCTTGTAGATCTTTTACATAATATTTTTGCACGAATTTTGCCGTTTGCTGATCAATCACTGCTTAATGAACTGCAGTTCAAATTCTGGTTCATTTGACCCGCGCCGACAAGTTGAAGCATATTGATTTTAATTCGCAGAAGTCATCTCTAAAGTTTCCAGCATTGTGTGCGATTTCAAAAGTCGTTCTTTCTATTCCAGCCATGCAGGTAGGCGTGCAACGCCTATTCTCTGGCGTTAAATATATATTGAACCGCTAAGTTGCATGGACTCAACAACATTTAATGCAATTATGTCACTGTGTGCAAATCACAAGAATGCTATAGTGGACGTATAAAATTGAGGTTGAATTAGATAACTAATGACACATAATATAATATTTATGAGCGTATAATGTAATCATTAGATCTTTTACGTGTTAACTTCGTAAACGGATTCGACTATTAAAACTATGTATTTTGTTTTTTCCATTCATTTTCGGGGGTGCCACAGAAATCTCTAGTGATTTTTCCGACGGTTGGTTTGTAAATCTCTCGAAAAATGCGTTGGTGCTACAGATATTCTTGAGATTTAATTTTCTAGAAAATCTAGTTGGAGCACCAGATGTTCCATATGTTCCATCTCTAAAACAGGGCTGAATCTCTCGCCAAAAAAAATTTCCCTTATTTTAGATGTGGGTTAATTTAATGATAACTGAATTTTTTTGATTGTGTTATATGTTTAACGATGCATTTTTAAATAATAATTCAATACTAAGTCGCATTCTCCATCAATATATTGCCAAAATTTTAAAATTTTTTTGGCGCCAAACATGAGGAGTTAGTTTCCATCCCTTAATCCGCTTTAGCTATCATGTAGA
>JAEIFU010001106.1:0-81583 GCA_018904235.1 Lordiphosa stackelbergi | reverse complement strand
GCTATATAGGAAAAGTTCTGCATAAGTACGATGTCAGCGAGGGCCCAATCACCTGACAGCAAGGGCGTGTTTAGGGCAGCTTCCCCTTAAATCATAGGTTTTTCCCCGAAAAATTAACTTTTTCATTTATAACTTAAGTTTTCCTCCATTATTTTAAAGATTGTTTTTTATTTCATATGCTTTCATAATACATTTGGATCTAGTTATTTAATGTAGAAATATGTAATTTAAGAAAATATTTAAGAAAAGTTCAGGCACAGCTGCCCCCACCTTTTCGAAAAGCTGGCTACGCCCTTGCCCAACAGGCAAACTTCTGGAATCGAATTGGATTTCTGGGCTGGAGGAACTATATAGGCATTTGGGATTAGACTGGGGAACTGCTATAAGTACGGCAAGGCAATGGAACACTTCTGCTAATCGCCTTTAAAGCCTTATCTTCATCGCTGGGAACCAGCAGCGCAATATAGGTAGGGCGAAGCTGCTACAAGGACACTTAAGCCAAGTTGATGAGGTAAGTGTGGCCTGAAGGATTTGGGCGCATAATGGCAAAACATCCAGATCGCGATATAAGGTTGTATGTCTGACCACAGCGACTGCCAGCGATGCACTGAAGTACTGGTTTGTTGAAGATTCTAGTTTGAGTGTAGTGGAGCATGCTGTACCCTACAGCGAGATCCCCCAGGTCCAGTAGGCATGATACAGTTTCGAAAAGCCAATCGAGGTCCTTTAGCTTTGCGGTTATCGTAAGACAAGCTGCATCACCGCGACAAACGTTACCACAAGCCTAAAGGTGCGATTGTCTCCTGGATATGGCAGATCCGAGGTGAGCAAAGAGTGAAGTACCGGAACGAGAACATCGCTGAGGTAACCCCCAAGAATGGGACGGCGCCCTAGGAGAAACGAGCTAATCAGTAGATATTGTTCTTAGACAGAAGGGACCTAAGCTTAAAAAGCAGGCCCCTTGTACCAAACGATCGAAAGTCTGGGTTTTTATATCCAAAAAGACGGGTAGAGCAATATTGAGGTTCTCAAATGCTTTTAAAATATGGTTTTATTCTTCCACATCTTTTCTTTGAAAAAAATTGTTACAATTCAGTTTTCAAAGAAGTATTGTAATATCGCAAGCCACTACTTTGTTCCATCAATCATATTTCGATACGATTTTGAGAAATTCATGCGTCTTTACATAAGATCCGAGAATTGATACTTTTTGCAGTTCTGAGTAGAGCAAAAGTGCTGATTCTCAGGGGTAATGCGTCATCGATGAGAACAAATAGTAGCGTCGAAAGGGGCAATTTCTATCCTAAGTCCCATTTGAGGCTTATGGTATGCTTTGACTGTCTGCGCAACATGTGGCCGAGCTTTTTTATGTTGTATAATTACTAGACATTGGATTTTAGGTTTTTTGTTGTTGGTCTAAAAAATTTCGAAATTTTTATGCTTGAGCCATTAAAAATATTTGCAATTTTTAAAGATGATCATCCAAATAAGTTTTATTTAGGTAAAAGCAAATGCTAAAATAGGTTCAAAATAGGATAAAATAGATCATCAAAATAGGTCAAAATATGCTCTACTAAAATATCAAAATTCCGTACTTATGATTGAAGCTTTAAAAAATACTGACACAAGAATTTACTATACACAGGCAAGCGCTGTAAATGGTTCGTAGCGTACTATTCAAAGCGCAATTACGGTAAAGGGTTTGTATCTTACTGTAATTCCAGTTTCTCGTACGGTATGCGTCGTTTCGTTCAGACCGCAAAAAGTAGTGTTGTGAATGTGTTCAGTTCACATGCGAGCGAAAAGTTTGAGTCAGGTCCGCGAGCCTTATCATAAAAATATTATGAAATTTCGATTTTTCATTGCATCTGCCTGACTTCTGTACTTAGTTGCAAGCGAAAATAGTGGACCTGATGATATCTGTGCATCCTTACTAATTTGGTTCCGCTTTGGTATTTTTTTGCAAATTGGTTTCATCTCCGTCATAGTAAAATAATATAAAACATTCTGTGCGCTCTGGTCTATTCTCTTCACCATTGGTCATCCATGGTATGTTATCGCGGTTCGCTAAGATCACAATCATAGTTATGCAGTCATTTGTGGAATTTAAAAGCAATTTCTTAAGTAATTATTCATTTAACTACCATGGAGGTCCCTTAGCTAAAAAAGTGCGCTAATGCAATAGATCTGAAATGATTTTCATCTTAATTGGCATTTAAGTTTGGTTCAATACTGATATTAATCCTCATTGATTGTAATTTAATTATTCGTAAATCACGGTAAATTGGTTTGAAATAAGATTCGGCTTTTTCGTCCTTCCTTTTCCATTCTCTAAGCTCTATCGTTCCTTTCAGAGTGTAAAAAACCTACCCAAATTATTTCACACTTAGTGTCCCTAACGGACAACGGATTTTGCTCGCCTGCGTGGTGAACAATAAAAAGTGGAAACGTCTTTTTTTTTGGTCGGAACGCTTCGAAGCATTTACAGTACATTTCTCTGTGAGGTACTTCTGCGTTAGTTAGTTTCGCTTTGAACCCTGAATAAAAGGCATGTTTAGGATGTGCGGTCGTCACTTGGAAGCATATATTTACTCTCAAATATGCAAAAAGCAAATGACATATTCTAAAATAGGTCGAAATAGGTTAAAATAGGTTAGCATATTCCAAATCTGCTTTTTTAAGTCGGAGATATGTAAATATGATAAAATGTACCAAAACGAATAAGGATTTAAAATAATCTACTTTTCATTAAACAAATTTGTATTCAATCAGAAATTTTTTTGGACCACCCATTTAAACAAATGTTTGCCACCTAAAATCCGATGTCTCTTTGAAAAAACCAGGAAATTCTCAAGTCGTGTCCAATTTCCTTGACTATTTGACTCCGAACCCCTTTGAACTTTGCTTTTACATTTTAATATCGCCTTTTTTTTATTATTATTTTATATAGTTTTATGTTTTTATACAAAAATGAATTTTACAAGTAGCCACTCAGAATTTATAATTGTTTGTTCACATGTACCTAAATATTCTGTGTAGTTGGTTTTCTTGTTTTGTAATTTGCAAAATGTTCGTTGAGGTTTCTTGATTGCTTGACTTGACAACGTTTATACTAGGCTATTATATGTAATGGTGTGTGTGTGTGTGGTTGTGTGTGGTCATAAATATATATACATATACTCATTATACATATATTTATATGCTTTCATTATCAACAAAGGATTTAAATTCCTGCGCAACTTCTTTAACCAGAAGAACTCTTTCAACAAGCAACTAGTTTTTTTTTCAATAATTAGATATATGCATATATATATATATATAGAGTTCTATTCACATAAAGTCATCATAATCATCGGTAAAATCATTGCCGTACTTCTTGTAGTCATTTATATCCTGGAAAAAGAAAGGAAATTATATTAAAAATAGAAAATTAACATTGATTCGGGTCCACTTACATCACTATCAGCGCGTAGAGAGGCTTTGCCCTTGCTCTTGGCAGCAGCCTTTTTGGCATTTGCCTTTTCCATTTTAAGTTTCTCCGAGTGTAAGCTTTCCACATTCATCTTGACCTTTTTAATGTCAGCGGCGCTCACTGAAAATTGATTTGGAAATAGATTACTAATCAACTAATCGAGAGCCATAACCACTTACAATTGCAGCATAAACTGCGCACCAGATCCTCTACAAATTGTGGAAAATGCACGGATTCTCGAAACTGGGCCACTTTCCAGCTGAGCGTGGCTGCGAATTCGTTAAACTCCTCTTTACTTTCTGGATTGAAGGCATCGAGACCGCCTCCGCTTTCTATTCTCGTCACCCCAAATGTGTCTAGGGCATGATTCAGATCAGATTCCTCTTGAATTTTCTGCAGGCGCAACTTCTCAGCCAATTTCTCTTCGGCCGTCATATTAGCCAGTCGTTTCGCTTCCTCCTCTTCTTGGAGTCGCTCTTGTTCTTCTAATTTGGCTTTGAGAGCTTTGTTTGGCTTGGTTTTGACTGGCACTTCTGTTTTTGTGGGTTTCTCCTCATCCTTTTTCTCCTCCTCATCCTCCCAGCTTTCCTGCAGAAAGAGAAACCAAAAGTGAACACGTGTACAAAAAAAATGAAAGTGAAAACAAAGCAAAACAAGTTTTGTCTCCAACAAAGGGTTTGCCTACCTTGACATCCTCATCATCGTCCTCGCCCTCCCACTTGTTTATGTTAGCTGCCTTTGGGAGTATGATAACTTCCTCGTCCGCTGCGGATTCTGCCAGCAAATCATAAAATAGACACAAATTATGGTTAGCATTCGGTTAACGTTGCTAAAAATATACATCAAGGTTGGTAGCGGATTTGCATATTGCGCCACCATTTGGCTGGCTGGGCCTGCTCCTTGTTCTGTTATGCCAGGGGTTGAAGGCAAGCGCCACATGCGCAGCGCCCACGTTTATTCTTCGTCCGCCCCTTCCTCCCGTCATGTCACTTGTCCAGTTTAGATGACGCACCCGCGTGCTCACTTACCCCAGTCATCGGCCATGTTTGCGTAATGAATTTAGTTACTATTTGTATGTGTTTCTTTGTGCTTCGATGCGACAATTTGTGCACGAATTAAAGGCCAGCTTTACAACAATTTCGGGAATTTTCCAAACCTAAAATCCTACATTGAGCAGCAGCACAGTGGAAAATGTACTAAAAAATGCCAACTGCAATTTGTATCGATCTAAGTGGAAAAAAAAAGAAAAAGAAGAAGAAAAAGGGTAAAAGGGTAAATGAAAATAATAATATTAAAAAAATAGAGGAAAGAAGGCAGGGAGAGATCTCTCTCCAGATCATGATGAAATAAATACAGGGTGGGCCATCCTAGTGTTTGGAATTTGCAATTTTCTCCCAACATCCCTAATACCTCTTACATTACTCTTTACTCCCCTCTCTTAACGTCAAAGAAAAAAAAACGGACAACGGGGTTCCACAACCGAATGAAAGGTACTTCTCTCTGTGCGGGGGGGGTGGTAAATATTGTGGCTGGTTGAACACACAGCACCGATCGGTCTGAGAGCAACCCCATACTAGGCCCAAGTCAGTCAATCGCTCATCAAATGCGGTCTTCACGAAGACCGAACTTTAAAAAGGTTGTTTCATTCGGTTGCAGACTCAAGAGAGCGCCAGAGTTAAGCATAAACAGAGAGCGAGTCAGCGTGAGAGAGAAAGAGAGAAGGCATATAGTTTTTTCGCACACATTCATATTGTTGTTGTTGCATGCTTACACAACGATGGATACATACAAAAAAGACCTTTTGAATGCGTGAATTTTGGCAAAAGGGCCCGAGCAAGACCTGACAGAAAAATTTAAAAATAAATGTGTTTCTCTCCTCTCACAACCAAAGAGAGGCAGAGAGCGTAGTTGACGGTTGGGTCGGTACCTTTATTGAATGTGATCGCGCGAAAGCGGTCGTTTTCTGACACAGGCAAACGGGGGACCGTTTTATGCGACCTCTGGTACTGAGCGTACTGGGATTGACTTTCAAAAACCCGTTCAAAACTGTTTATAACCCCCCCCGATTATAATCCCACATATATGGCGAAAACTCATTGGGTATGGAATTTTGCTCGCCGCTATTATATAGTAAAAACTTTGACCTTTGGAAACTAGAAAGTGGAATGGATGGGCCTCGATTTTCGCTGGTGTAAGGAGTTTAAACTTTCAGTAAAGGCAGAATTTAAGGCTTGGTTACACACCCGAACAAATTTCTTATTCACAAGTTTTGGTTAAAGAGTCTCGACTGAAACTGGTGGCAACAATTGGGCTTAAATGGGAATCATTACAAATAAAACTAAAAAGGAATACTGAGGCGAACTAAGACCTCTGTTTTGCGAGATAGACCAATTCCTTGATGAAAGTTGGGAAATATTCAAAACATATTTCAAAGTAGCGAGTCCTCGTGCAAAATTTAAAAAAATGGCTCGACCGAAAAACATTGCTGCGGTTGCTGATGTGGGGAACAACCATCCATCGACGTCAACTCCTTGATACAATGATACATTTCGCGCACTTCTTTGATTTGCGAAGACCTTACCATGAAGCCATAAAATAGTTCAATTGGTGCAGCAGCTAAAGCCAAGTGACCATCCGTATCGTCTACAGTTTGCTAATCGGGCGGAAGACCGTGTTTGGCCGAAGAATGGATGAGTACATTTCCACCTCGGTGGTTATGTTAACAAACAAAATTGTCGCACTGGGCACAGAAAATCCGCATATCGTCCTCGAGAAGCCAATGCACCCACCACTTGTCACTGTTTGGTGCGGATTTTGATTTCGAGGCATCATTGGTCCATTTTTCTTTGAAAATGAAGAAGGAGCCATCGTGACAGTGAATGGTCAGCGCTACCGAACAATATTAAGTGATTGGTTCTTCGAGGAAATTGAAGCGGAAGACTTGGACGATATTTGTTGGTTTCAACAAGACGGCTCCATAATCGATCTTCTGCGCCCTATCTTCGAAAATCGAATAATCAGCAAATATGGAGATGTGAATTGGCTGCCAAGAAGCTGTGATCTGATACCTTTAGATTTTTATGTTTGAGAAAGTTCAAGGACAAATGTTATGCAAACAATCCTGAAACAATTGATGAGTTGAAGAATGAGATTTGAGTTGCTATTGCAGACATACGTGCCGAAACAATTGAAAATGTTCTCGAAAATTGGGTGGATCGCATGGGCTACTGCCAAGTCAGCCGGTGGTGGTCATTTGACTGAAATTGTTTTTCATAAATACATGACATGAACCAACCTTTCCAATAAATTTTCAGGCATTGAAAAATATCGAGCTCTTTCTTTTTATAGCAAAATTTAATACCAATTTTTTAAATTCTCAAAAAGCCGAAAAAACATTTTTTTATGTACTTTTAATTATTGGAATAGTTGTAGTGGTACATCTAGTTTGTATTCTGTAAGTAAAATAGGGAAACACTAACTGGGTAAAGTTTTAATTCCGTTCAATAGGGAAAAAAAAAACAACGATTAGAAGCGTATAGAATCACGAAAAATTAACCGATTTGGATTCTGATGTAAAAAAATAATATACCAAATTATAAGTCGTTAATAAAAGTAGAGGTTTTTTCGTGGTCACGTTCTGAAAAGTCGTGTTAGAAAAAGCAATAAGTCAAAACTCCCGTCAGATCCCACTTTCAAACAAATAAGAAATAGTTGTTTAGACAATTTATTAAAACATATCCAAAAATTAACTTTCGAAATTCGTTTTCGAAAAAATTGTACGCCATATTGATTCCGCCATTTTATTTTCTGAATTTCGACTTCGAATTCGTAATCAGAAACCCCGAAAATCCTTGAGTACAGACTTCCAGTCAAATCAAATTTGTTTTTGAAGAAATTGTCTGCCATGTTGGATCCGCCATTTTGTTTTTCTAAATTTTGACTTCGGGTTCGTGATCAGTGACCCTGAAACCCGCGAGTACAGACTTTCAGCCAAATCAAATAAGTTTTTCTTTTTGCCGTCTTTATACCCTTTGGAGAGGGTATATTGAAATTGTCCCGCTGTGGAGGGTATATTGAAGTGTCGGATGTTTGTAACGCACAGAAGGAAGCATCTCCGACCACATAAAGTATATATATTCTTGATCAGCATGACGAGCTGAGTTGATATAGCCATGTCCGTCTGTCCGTCCGTCTGTCCGTCCGTCTGTCCGTCTGTCCGTCTGTCCGTCCGTCTGTTTCTCTGCTATCTCCTCCCTCAGTTTTAAAGCTATCGTAACCAAACTTTGCACGAAGTCTTTTAGCAAATACGCTGCACATTTGTCGGAACCGGCCGGATCGGATGACTATAGCATATAGCTGCCATAGGAACGATCGGTTGAAAAACTAGTTTTAGTGAGAAAAACTTTTTTTTTTTCAATGTTATCGCTCCCAACCCTCGTATTTATAAGTTTTCTATGATTTCACATAATTTCACCGAGATTTATCAAAATCGGACAACTATAGGTCTGAAAAAAAGTTTTAGTATGAAAAACTTTTTTGTTTTCAATGCTATCGCTCCCAAACTCGTTACTGATTAATATGATATGCTAACACACAATTTTGTCAAGACTGATCCAAATCGGATGACTATAGCATATAGCTGCCATAGGAATGAAAGGTCGAAAAAATAGTTTTAGTGAGAAAAACTTTTTTGTTTTCAATGGTAGCGTCTTTGTACGTTCAGTTATGAATATTATCTGTCTCAACACAATTTTGGAGAGTTTGATCAAAATCGGATGAATATATCGTATAGCTGCCATATAAAAAACTGGCAGGAATATATCATGCTCCAAGGGTATATAAACTTCGGTCGAGCCGAAGTTAGCTTTCCTCTATTTTTGGGATTTTGACTGCGCGACGCTAGCTGTTTTCGTCCCTTAGCTTCAGTGCATGCTTGCTTGTTCATGTGGGAGCTTTTTGCTAAGGGATAGCTTTCGCCGACGAGACCACCTTATACTTATTTCATCATGCTCCAGACCAAGGTATACTAAACAAGGCAGGCCTACTCACTCTCTCTCTCTCTCATTCTCTCTTGACAACTTGATAAATTTCAGTCAGTAAGCCACTGGAGGAAAAATTAGAGAGGAACTTGCGCTGCCTCTCAATTTTGCTGGTGCTAAACGATAGTGACCAAAAGATACTTCAAAGTGCCAGTAGGAAAGGAGGGTAGGGAGACGACCATAACAAATGTATCCAGAGAGAGCGAACAGCTGACCAAAAGTATCTAGAGAGCGTAAATGAGAGCGAACAGCTGACAATTTTTGAGGAAACAAACCTTTTCTTAGTAATTGCAAGTAAGAACTGTTGTAAGCGAAGCATCTCCGCGGACGAATTTTTTGTGTTTTACTTAGTAGCTTAGTACATGGTGTAATAATATAAGGTGAAGCCGTCAAGTCTTCTGAGGGCCAGTGGATGTATGCTTTTCAAAAAGAAAGGGATAGCAGATGGCTTGCTTTGATTTGTGTTTGTTAATTTTTGTATGTTGTATTTAGGGAGTTATAAATGCCAACGATTTTTAGGAAGACTAACTAAAATCTGTCGAACTTCATAAAACCGTTTTTCATACGTTTTCTAAATTCCGTAGCTGGTTCTTTGTAAAAATCGTCGAAAGAGTTTCTTTTAGGACCTTGAACTCCTCAATTCTTCCTTAAGCTTCCTATTTGCCCATATTTGGCATCAATGTGTTTAGGTGGTTTGTCTTTATAAAGACGTCTATTGAAGTAGTCGTTTTCCAGTCGACCGGTTCAAATTGATTTTCGAAAACTCTAGTATTTTCCTTAATACAAATGCCTAAAGACTTTTCCTAAATGGTTTTTTTCCACGTCATTTGGAATACGTATGAGCTTAACGTGGCTTTGCACAAACGATTTGGGGCACAATTTACACATTTACTTGACATTTCACACTAAAACCAGCAAATAAAACAAAAACAACACAGTTACACATACATAAGATAGAGAAATTTGTCCGCACCCAACCTTTCGCTTCAAGCCTTCACAACGAACTGGCCCACTGGCCCTACAAACAGAGAGACCGTTTTCTCGCTCGGTTTCACCTTATATTATTACACCATGGCTTAGTAGGCTTTGTATTGAAATATATTACTCTCTCGCTCTCTTTGACACAAATATACGGAGTTCTGAGAGAGCGAGTGAGCCTACCTTGTTTAGTATGCCTTGCTCCAGACTACATTCGTTTTACTTGAAACGAGTGACTTCGGCCCAAGGTGGCTAAAGGCTGGCCGGGTCTGGTTTAGATGTTATTGTTAGAATTGTGACCAAAAACCAACAGAAGCAGACGCTGACAGTAATCACTGATATCGACGACTTTACCCTTCAGCGACAAAAGTCACCGTAGATCACTAAACTGCCCCGTGACTGTTTAAAGCAACTGCCCATCTCTAGCAAAAGCTGTTAACATCTGCCTATTTCATATTGTGCCTTTGTTTAGCTATTAAAACTTTGATTAATTGATATCAACTCTAATTCAACATGTCCTCTGGAAATGCCACATCCAGTGCCTCTGGCTCTCTAACCAGCTTAGAATGTTTCGACATAGAAAAGGTGGCGGAACTGTTTGAAAATAGTTTCCTGAATGATGATGATGTTCTATTGGATGCCTATTTGCAGGCTTACGAGGAAATAATGAAGTAGGTCCAGACTTATAGTTGACATTTATAATTCTCGCTTTCTTTTAGATTCTTCCAGCTAATGGGCAGTGTATTTAGCTTTGTGAGCAGCGATGTGCGTAGCAAAATAGACATTTTATATGAGTTAAGGAGCTCAGATACGGAGGACAAGGAGCACCGTTTTGATAGTATAAAAAATATGCTTATCTATGAGAAGAATAACAATTTGTTGCAACAAAAGGGCTATGTTTCTGGGAGTCGCACTCTTTTAAGATTACATCGTGGCCTGGGTGAGTTCTTCAATGGCTTGTCGTGGCATCCATTAACTGTTGTTTATCTTAGAATTTGTGTACGAATTCTTGAATCGAGTACAAGAACTTGCGGATGAAGAGAAAACACATGGCGTGTGCAAGTCGGCCTATGATAATACCTTGGCCAAACACCATTCATTTCTGGTACGGAAAGGAGCCGCCTTGGCCATGTATACCATGCCCACGAGAGGAGATCTGTTGAAGCGTGTTTGCCAGGATGTGCCCAGGGCCATAGAGAAACTGCCGGAGATGTTGGAGAATACACGCATAGCCTACGATCGGACGGATCGGCTGTATACGCTACATGAGCTGCATAGTCTGCCTTAGAATTATTAAAAATTAATGTATTTTATGTGAGCCCTGTTCCTTTTTCTGCATTCCAATTAAATTTTGTATAAATGTTAGGCTGCCTTCACACTGTTTGACTCAAAACCTAACAAAAAGCAGTCGAACATTGTGCAGGCACCCTAAGTTTGTGGGTATGCGTCTGCTTTTCCACTGGCTGTGTATTCTAACCATACAATTAAAGTTCTCAATGAACCAAAAATAGTTTCATGTTTGTGACGACAAAGTGTTTGCCCGATAAGAGCTGTCATAAAGAAATGTCACTTCTTAAATCTGCGCTATCTCAATTTATTACCAACCAAAACAAAGGCCGATAAACATGTGCATTAGAATCCCTCTAAATTTATACCCAAAATCTATTTAACATGGCTACTTAATGGCTGCCCGCCATGATTTTAATACACTCACCGGCTGCTTAACTTATTGATTACGTCCAATTGCAATATCTGAACAGCTCACCAACTTTGGAATCACCCGCTGGCCCACTTGGCTAGCTGGCCGCTTTATCAGAACGTTTTGCGTTGTGCCTAGTGCAAAAGCTTCATAAGATGGTGGATTCCTTAAGCAAACAATCATTTGCTGTTAAAAAAGCGTCGACAAGCGAAATTCATATCTCATTTTCAAATCGTCGTCAGTCTGGGTGTAACTTTCGAATGGAGCAACATGAATTCGTCCAAACAATCGAATGTTAAACGTGAACCAAATCCCTTTCTCAAGGCGAACTTTTTGTCCAAATGGTTTTTTGTGTGAGTGTTTGTGAAGGATAATATCATCCTAAAAAAGAATAATCTCAAGTTGCTTAACTTTTTTTGGAGAAAGTCAATTACATGCTTCTAATAATACTGTCATAACTGATCGAGTTGCTCATAAAAGGTTTTTAAAAATGTCAATGTGTTGTGATTTTTAGTGATTTTAAAAGAGTATAGATTAATAATGGCTTCAATCTAAAATGCGTGACTGTAAACCCACTAATGGGCATTTCGAACCTGATCGAGCTATCGATGTGAAAAATTTTTAGGACAGATGGATTTAGGGTTATTCGATTAATGGTCGAATGTTTGACGAAATTTCATCTCAATGGAATGTGGAAAGAAGAAACGGAAAAAAATACAACTCAAAAGAAAGCAAAGACAGTTCCGCGGGGCTTTTGAAATATTTTAGTAATGAAAGGAAGAAGAGATAGTCTAACCTTGGCGTGCTGCCTTTACGAGTGCTTGCAGGGCAGTTTTGCAAACCGATCCGAGGGCTTAAAACCTCGTTGAACCACTGAACCGAACAAACCCGAGTTCCTAAGCGGTTTGCATTCCAAATACATTATGATTAAACCTTGAAAAATAAGCTGTTACCCTTTAGATATAAATGTTAACGCGAACATATTTGATTAATTCAATCCTTTTCGAAGCGTTATACCATTAACCATTATGATGAATATTTGTAGTAAATAGGTATAAAATTCACTCGAAACATGATCCCAAAATCAACTGCTAATCTCGCACCGTGTCCTTTCAATAATGCTAATCCAAATCGACAAATGTAAAAGAAAACGATTTTGATTTTTTACAAAGTTTGATTTACTTTCAGCAAAACAGCATAAGCAGTGATGCAAGGGATGTGGGCGGGAAGTGAGTGGGATCTGGGGGAAGTTGGGGGGGGTGGGTGGGTGGTAATTGGGTGTAGAGTTAGAGTCAGAGTTAAATTATCATTAACAGCAATGAAATAGTCATTAAACATGCCACATTGCAACGCTTGAAAAATTCAGTTTGATAACTCGCATCAGGCACAAAATTAAAGTGATTAAAATTTAACCGTCAGTGTCTTGTTTTTAAGAAGAGCTATTTTTTTCTTATTCTTGAATAGTTGAACTGCAAAAATTTCAATACCTGGTCTAAATACCTTTACTGGAACATTTTATATAATTTTTTAAACACCTAAAAACTAGGCAAATTGCAAAATAACATGTTGCTTTTATGAACTACAACTTGCAAGTTCCATCGAGTTCGGTGATGCCACCACATGGAGAACGAGCGGGTGGATCCCCAGAACATATTCCCAAAAAAAACCGTCCGTGTTTCCGCCATTTTGAGTTTTTCGTTTTATTGTAAGACCTATTTTCGAACAAAATCACGTGTAATTCGCATGTTTTTTGCTATCTATTCGTCAGTTTTAAAGTTATCGTTACCAAACCTTGCACAATGTCTTGAAATACATACAGGCTGTATATGTGTCGTAACCGGCCTGATCAAATGACTATAGCATATAGCTGCCATAGGAACGCTCGGTCGGAAAACAAGTTTTTGTAAGAAAAAATTTTTGGTTTTCAAAGGTCGCGTCTCTTAACTTAGTATTTATTAAGATAATATGCTTTCACGTAATTCCACAAAGTTTTATCAAAATCAGATAACCAAAGGAGAACAGAAGAAGATTGCTGATGATTTGGTAGAGATACCAATGAAACAGCTGTATTAGACAGAAAATTCCTTTCGTCACAGTTTTTCATATAAATAGAAACACTTTCTAACAGCAGATGAGCATCAAAGCAAAGCCAATGTGTTTCTAATTATATGAAATACTGTGACGAAAGGAATGTTCTGTGGTTCTGAGCAAGGCATACTAAACAAGGTAGGCTCACTCACTCTCTCTCAGTAAGCAACTGTTGTAAGCGATGCATCTCCGCCCAAGATTTTTTTGGGTTTTACTTAGTAGTATAGTTAGTTGTATTGAAATATATTACTCTCTCGCTCTCTTTTACACAAATATAAGTAGTTGTGAGAGAACGAGTGTGCCTACCTTGTTTAGTATACCTTGGTTCTGAGTACGGGACTTTAAGGGGGAGTATGACATAAATTCCTGTAACTTATCCGATTGCTATTAGAAACTATTTCAGTGGCCTGTGCTGAGGCACGTACCTATTTATTGTCATCCTTAATCCTCTTGTTATGATATCTTTATGATAAGATAATGTCAGAGCTATGTAATCAAAATGTTCCTTTTCCTACTACCTTTAGGTGGATGCGCTCGGTGTTTGTTCAGGGCAGACGTGAGCAATTGGCTGCCAGTGGATTGTATGAGCATTTGCCCAGTTTTGATAGTGAATCTCTGACCAAACACTTGCAACCACATTGGGAAAAGGAGTCACGTCGTGGGAAACCCAGTTTAATGAAACTCATCTTTAAGGTCTACGGTTGGCAGTTTGTGCCCATTTGTGTGCTCTACTCGGCCCTGGAGATAGCCATACAGTAAGTTGGGGGAGGATCAAATGAGATAATGAAGAATTTCTATTAATTTTGATTATAATCTGCAGTGCTTTCCAGCCGCTGCTGCTGGGTGGTTTGATCTCCTACTTTGCCCAGGGACAGACGAGCATTACCAAGGACCGGGCTTACCTGTATGCCATGGGCATTGTTCTATGCTCGTTGATTACTTCGTTGATGTTTCATCCCTTTATGTTCCATGTGTTTAAGGTGGGCACGCGGATACGTTTGGCCTGTGCGGGTTTGGTGTACCGCAAGTGTTTAAGAGCGGGTGTGGCTGCAGGCGAAGGACTGGGAGCTCTGGCCATATCTGTGATGTCCATTGATTTGCCTCAGTTTGATTTGACGTTCTATTTCTTTCATGATTTGTGGAAGGGTCCGTTGGAGGCTGGCATATTTGGTTATATAATGTACCGGGAGATTGGATGGACAGCTTTGATAGGCATAGCTTTTATTGTAATGCTGATACCACTGCAGGCCTGGGCAGCCAAGGCGGCCACATATTTTCGTACCCAATCCGCAGAGCAACGAGATGAAAGGGTGAAACTAATGAGTGAGATTATAAACTCGGTGCAGGTGATTAAGATGTATGCCTGGGAGCAGTCCTTTGGACGACTCATAGCTGCGGTGAGAAGGCAGGAAGTGAAAGCCATACGTGGCTCAATGAGCATCTATGCAGCGCTGCAGTGCACCAATATGATATCCAAAGTATCGCTGTTTCTTAGCCTGATTGCTTATGTGTATACCGGAGATTTGGTTACAGCCCAGAAGGTGTTTATACTCTCCTCCTATTATAGTCTGCTCAATGATTCGTTGTTGCATTTTTGGCCCCTGGCCATAACCACCTGGGCTCAGACTTTGGTCAGTGCTCAACGTGTGGTGGAGTTTCTTAAACAAACGGAGAAACCATTTGATGAAAGTTGCTGTCAGGATAATCCCGGTTTGGTATGGCAAACGGATAAGGAGAAGCCACCCTCATCAAAAGGACGTTTGCATTGTCAAGAGAGTAAAGTCAAATCCCTAAACTTTAGTCAGGTCAGCGCCAGTTGGGATAAACCGGGCCTACAACAACCTCGTCGTGCTCATATCAAGGGAATCAGCTTTGACATCAAATCGGATCAATTTGTGGGCATTGTGGGTAATGTGGGTGCAGGCAAAAGCACCTTACTACATGCTGTGCTGGGTGAACTGGACCTCATAGAGGGGCGAGTGGAGGTACATGGACGCATCAGCTATGCTGCCCAACAACCTTGGATTTTCCAAGGCAGCATCAAAGAGAATATTTTATTTGTGGAACCCTTTGAGGAGCAACGTTATCGTGCGGTTCTACATGCCTGTCAGCTGGAACGAGATTTGGCCTTGCTGCCACATGGTGATGCCACCTTAGTGGGTGAACGTGGCATTAGTTTGAGTGGAGGACAAAAAGCCCGCATTAGTTTAGCTCGCTGTGTCTACCGTCAAGCGGATATTTATCTATTCGATGATCCTTTGGCTGCAGTAGATGCCCAAGTGGGCAAATTACTCATGGACAAATGCTTTAATCGCTTTCTCAGTGGCAAAATCCGCCTTCTGGTTACCCATCATGTGCAGCTTCTAAAGCAGGTGGATCATTTGCTTCTACTCGAGTCTGGTGGCCTCACCCAACAGGGCAGCTATGAGCATCTTAAAGATGTCATTACCCATCATGCGGCCTTGGATTTGGAGGCCATTGAGGCGGATAAACAGCAGGTGAAACGTGTTCTGAGTCAAGTGGATCGCTCGTCCAAGCATTTAACTGAAGACGAAACCAAAGATTCATTGGATCAGGCTGATGAAGCTGCCTTTGACGAGCTCCAACTCAAAGGAGCCGTGGCACACCAAACCTACCAGGCTTATTTCCAGGCCTTAAATTCACCTTTCCTAGTTTTTATGGTTCTTCTACTGTTCATCTTGGCCCGAGCCTCTCAGGCGGCCATGGATATATTCATTTCCCGCTGGGCCACCTGGGAGGAGAATCGTGACTATGACACACTGGATGAATATGAGTTAACCCGTGCCAGAATGGTCACCTGGTATACGGTATTGATCCTTTGCACTTTGGCTTTGTATTTGCTGCGCACCTTTGGCTTCTTCATGATGTGCCTGCGCATCTCCCTGCGTCTGCATGATCAACTCTATCATGGCATCATACGGGCCTGGATGTACTTTTTTAATGCCAATCCTTCAGGCAGAGTCCTAAATCGTTTTTCCAGTGATATACAGAATGTGGATGTGGCTTTACCTCAGGCCATGATGGATTCACTGCAGGTGAGTGGAAATAATCGTAAGTATAAAATCTTTGAGTTTAAATTGAAAGCCAGTAATCCAAAATAGGGACAGAGGAGAATGTTGGAGAGAAATTATTTCAATTTTAAATGAAATTTGCTTAATAGATCTGTTTCCTTTGAAAAATTCATTCAGATTGTATTCAGAAATCAAGGAATTAAAAATGTTTGAATACTAATCTAAAAAAAAATTAAATAAAAAAATATTAAATTATAAATAAAAAAAATAAAAAATATCCCAATTTGTTTCAAGCAAAAATCTAACAAATTTTGTTGGTGCATACTTCTACACACAACTAAAAACGACAAATTGTTCTCGAATGTATCCCTTTTGCCCGTTTGTGCCCCTTTTCGAATTAATAAAAAAAAATTTGCTTTAAAAGCAAGGAACGAATAAGATTTTATAGTCAGTATAGGTCTATTATAGGTCTTTTTATATGTTTGAGTTTAGTATATAAAATCTTCTGTGCTTCTCTAAATAATAGAAAAACGTTAAAAAACCTAGTTATCAAAAAGCTGTATTGAACCGATTTTTCCATAAGATACATAAAAAGGGACAGCTTCTTTTTTGAAAAGGCGGCTTTCCAAGCTTTCCCTCCTACGCAACAACCGGAAGCCTTCGTTCCCCAGAAAAATCTAACAAAAATAATCAAATTTTCTACTCTGCCGCAGAGCTACACAGATTATTTTAAGTTTGTTATTAAGAAATTATGCAGCTATAAGAAATTATTTATCGATTTTTCGAAGTAATGATAAAGATCGGATAAACGATACTCAAGCTATGACCAAAAGAATGTTCGTTTCCTTAGCGAACTGCTTAGTTGCGAAGTGGTTGTGGCTGTCCCAGTTCATGCAGCTCCAATCACAGATCCAGTTCCTCTATATAGTTCACACAGCACTAACAACTATCGATACTCCCTCCTTTTTATGTACATTTCGAACTCACACCCATACACAATTATCTCTCTGCCTTTCTGTGACAGTCATACTTACCGGCAACACCCCGTCTCCAATAAACCGAACTTAAACCTAATCTGTGTATTAAACTAAATAGTTAACGTGGCTTAAATAGCCAAATGGACACAGTAGTGGAGTCATCTATCGGTCAGTTTTAAAAATCCCTCAACAAGCATTGTTCAAAGCAAAATTTTTTTTTATTATTTTTCGAAATTTACCAATTTTATTCAGACGGGTAAATAGAAATGTAAATAGATGGATAAATAGGAGGTGTAGATCCAAAAAATACGCAAATTTTTCAAAATTTTAATATGAGTTTAGATTAAAGTGTAGGCCAATCGGTTTGAAAGAATCGCGAAATTTGCCAAATTTTATAAAGAGCTAAGATTGTCATAAAAACGGGCAAATATGAGGATAAATAGAAGGTGTACATCGAACGGTCCAAAGAATCTCTAAATATATAGATAAATATGATTATATATAAGCTTAGATTGTCATAAAGACGGGTAAAACGACTGATAAATGATAAAAAACGGTCTAAAGAATTTGTTTGATTAATATGAAAACGGTTAAATAGACAGATGGTAAAAATCAAAGTTCTAAAAAATGGCGAAAATTACTCAAATTTTCGTATGAATTTTGATTAAAATCAGACAGGTGAAAAGATAGATGGTGAAGATCGATTGTAAAATGAGATAAGATTATCAAGGAGATTCGATAGATGGTAATTGTGTTTAAAATACTAAGGGGGCGTAGCCACGCTAGTATTTATATATTTCTATAAAAATGCGAAAATTTCATGAATGTTCGGTTTGGTTGTATCAAATTTGCATAAGTTCTTCGAACCATAGTCAGATCTTTTGATAAAGAGCCGAAGGGGTTACAGTTCTGGACCGTACTTGAAAATTAGAACGGTTATTTCTTGTTGTCGTGGTGTTTGTGGTTTCTATAGATTGAAATTTTGATTTGAGAACGGAAAGATTTCTGATTAAATATAAAGCTTGAACCATTGAAAGCGTTATGTATCGGCCTGAAACTAACCAGTCCAATTCCCGAGTGGATACCATTTCTGAAGGAGTGGCCTCTCCCGCTTATATATTCCTACTTTAAAGAACAAATGAATAGAAAGAGAATCGTGCCTCTTATTTTTGTCTCAGCTTCATTTTCGTCCATACTTTATTTTACCATTACAGTTTCTTGTGGATGTGGTGGCTGTTTTGGTAATAGTGGCCATAGCCAACTATTGGTTGCTTATTCCTGCAGCCATAATGGTGTTTCTATTGTATCTCTGTCGTGCCTTCTACATAGGAGCCAGTCGCAGTCTGAAACGCATTGAAAGTTTAAGTAGGTAAACGTTTCCTTTGTTAAATATGCCCAAACTCAACCCTTTCCTTAGCACGCAGCCCCATCTATACGCACACCAATCAAACCTTTCATGGTTTGACCACCATACGCTCTTTGGATGCCATGCCACAGCTGGAGCAGACCTTTCATGGACATCAAAATACCAACTCTTCGGCTCTGTTTCTCTATGTCAGTGCAAATCGTGCGTTTTCCTTTTGGACAGATTTGATATGTGTGGTGTATATACTGGCGGTGACCTTTAGTTTTCTGGTCATAGATCAAACCTTTTACAGTGGCGATGTGGGTTTGGCCATAACGCAATCCATGACTTTGGTGATAATGTGTCAATGGGGCATGCGACAAACGGCAGAGATGGAGAATAATATGACCAGCGTGGAACGCATATTGGAGTATGCGCAAACACCCTCGGAGCCAAAGCTAGAGACTGCACCAAGTGTCCATTTGGCAGCTGAATGGCCACAAAAGGGTCATTTAAGATTCTGTGAGTTAAGACTGCGTTATGCCCCCAATGAGGATTGTGTACTAAAAGGCTTGAACTTTGAAACGCAACCCATGGAAAAGATAGGCATTGTGGGACGCACAGGAGCAGGAAAATCTTCTATAATACAAGCTTTGTTTCGTTTGGCTCTGAATGAGGGGAAAATAGAAATTGATGGAGTGGATATAGCCCAGTTGGGTTTGCATGATCTACGCAGTCGTATTTCTATAATACCACAAGATCCAGTTTTATTTAGTGGAACTTTGCGCTTCAATTTGGATCCTTTTGGAGAGAAGAGCGATGAGCAGCTGTGGAATGCTTTGGAGGATGTTAAGCTTAAGAAATATGTCTGCAGTTTGGAGGGTGGTTTGGAGTGTCAAGGCAACAATTTCAGCATGGGACAAAAGCAATTGGTGTGCCTGGCTCGTGCGGTGCTCAGAGAGAATCGTGTTTTGGTAATGGATGAGGCCACAGCCAATGTGGATGCGGAGTAAGTTTACTAAACTTACCATTTCAAATCCCAATTTAATTGTTTCTCCTTGCAGCACGGACCTACTCATACAGGAGACCATACAGACCAAGTTTGCCCAGTGCACTGTACTGACCATTGCCCATCGTTTGCACACGGTTATGGATAATGACAGCGTATTGGTAATGGATGCGGGACAAATTGTAGAATTTGGAGCCCCTCATCAGCTAATGCAGCGCAAGGATGGAGCTCTTTTAAAGCTGGTGAATCAAAATGATTTGGCCACGGTGAAATATCTCAAAAGAATTGCCCAGGAAGCGTTTAT
Source organism: Lordiphosa stackelbergi (assembly GCA_018904235.1). Lineage (NCBI taxonomy): Eukaryota > Metazoa > Arthropoda > Insecta > Diptera > Drosophilidae > Lordiphosa > Lordiphosa stackelbergi. The sequence goes on along the minus strand of JAEIFU010001106.1, from coordinate 61,640 downwards.
CAAACGAAATCAATCAAAGGGTTTAAGTCTAAACGAGCTGGATGAAAGATATATCGAATGAATAACCATTTATGGGGAGTATACAACACTCTGTTTCTTTAATTGGTACCAAAAAAGTGTACGGTTAACTGTATTTACATAGCCCGAGGCGAAGGCTATTTACTAAAGTTAATAGTTCGGCACTTAAAAACAAGGAGGAGACTCTGGACATGCTTAACACGCACAAGATTACAAAATATATGTAAATTGTATATCAAAATATCTTTAAAATAACATTAGTTATATAGACAATGCATGTGTGTGTGTATGTATGTAAATATGTATAGGATTAAACTAGGCTCAGAACAGCTCTGATATGCGCTCGAATGTTAACGAAAATATGTAGCTGTCTTCGGTTTTTTTTTACTTATTTTTGTATGTACATTAATCAAAATAAATAAAATCAATCAATATCCGACAATGCTTCCTGCTATTCTATGCGTATGCGATTCATTGAACGTCTCAGGGCTGAGAACTCCTTGATCACCAGACGCACCAGCAAGACCATGGCTATCAAATCGGCTATTATAAGCATATGAAACACATTCTGCCAACCCGTACTTGAGATAACCCCCGCCAGTAGGGGACCCACAGCAGCACCTATAGAACCCGTGCCATCTATAATGGCTGTAACGGTGGCCAAAGCATTGGCATTGCCCTCCAATGAGCTATGCTGACCCAGCTCAGCACTCACCGAGGTGGTAATCAAGGCATAGGGGCCATTCACAAAGATGCCCACCACAATGAGTAATAAAACACTGATGGTTACAGACAAGGCGCCATATTGTTGATACATCAGCAACTGCAAATGAAAGAGTTGGTATTGTTTTACCAAATATGTCAACGGGGGGGTTTCAAAACGGTTACTTACTATGGGCGAGGCGATGAACAGCATGCCAGTGCAAACAGTGGCCGACATTCCAGTCAAATCGGCCATATAACCAGCGGCTATGGCTCCCAAAATGCCACCCACATCAAAGAGTGTGGATAAATCTGCCGACAGCTGGGGACCCAATGTGCCTAAAAGTGATTAGACAGAGAATAGATTGATAATATATGGGCATTTCCAAAAAAAGGTCCACCTGGGCCAAAAAAATTAAAGTGTTTAAAAACACTATATTTGATCGCGCAATTTTACTCATTTTGACTTTAAATTTGCTTAATTTTTTTGGAAAAAAGTGACTATAGATTAAATGTACTTCTGCTATCTGAAATCTTTATGATGTCATACAAGAATGCATAAGAAACCATGAGAAACTATGCCAATGCAATTAACTGTAAGTTTTTGCTTTGCATTATAGCAGAAACCACATAAATATAATGATGGAAAAAATGTCACGTTCGACATGTTACGTATCGACAGAGATAAATATTTTTTTACAAATAATGTACTCAAGATTTTTAAATCAAATAATATACATTTCAAAGAACTATTCATTCATAAGATACTAAAACTATTTGGGTTTAGTTATTGTGTTAGGTTTTGCTAAACCTTGTCTTTATATAGCTGCTCCCCAAAACCACTTCTGTCCTTCTTGTCCCGTTCGAATAGCTTCCAATTTTGTCATTATTTTGGAAACCGAATTTCACTTAATATACACTTTAACATTAATTAAAGTCATGGCTGAAGAGCTATATATTAAATCATCGCTAAGCTAAAATCGACAAAATTAAAAAAACGAAATTTTTTTTTTTTAATTTCCGGGAATGCAGAAAAAGAATGGCATCCATACATTCATTCTCCTTTCAGATTGGTCCGACTGTCTTCGAAAACGCGGCTTCCCGAGCTGGAAGCTGGAATGCATAAAGTCTTTCTTGCCAGCTCTGGGCAGAAAGGGTAATTGTTTTCAATTCTCTTTCCACCACTGTAAAATGCTTTGGCTTTTCATTATGTATGTACATTCAAGGCATCTTAACGTATCGCGGTTTGTCCACCAAAGACATTTTGAAACAAAATTTTACTTTTCCTAGTGCAAATGACGAATTTTACTCAAAGAATTTTTTGCATAATTTTCGAGAAGCCCTTTGATACCCAAGTGGTCAATGTTGTTCTGAGGCAATTGCTTGTGCAAAGATACCCATAGCCCGCTAGCTAAGGCTTCGATGGTGAATCTAAAAACGCAGTTCGTTCTATATTGATCTCTAGTTTAGGGTTTATATGAACTCGATAATGGGTGTTGTCAAATGTGGCTCCTACTATCGCAGTTTTCGATGCGTGCTACCATCTCTTGAGGACTCATTTTATTGGTCAGCATCTCAATATGTTTAAAATCCTCCAAATTTCTATCGAGTGGTTTTCATTAATCCGATTTTCTAAGTTGGACCTCTATGGGTGGGGTACTAACCGCTTATCCATTGGAGGCGGGAATTTGGTAAAACAATTGTGGTGACCCCTTCATCTTTGGTGAATTTTCCAAAATTTTAGCTCTGATCTTTATTTGACCAGCAACAGATGTTGTAACTGTGTGCTGCTAGTATAAATGTGCCCATTAAACGCGAACTTGACGTGCTCAAGAAAAACTGGGTATGAGGAGTTGCTACCGGATGCCTCTAGTTTCACAATTTATTGGTCTCAATCCCAGGCTATAAAAATAGTTGAATTTTGTTCCACAGTGATATTCTTCAAGTCAATAATGCAATTTTTAATTATCAAATTCATTAGCTGACACTAACAGCCTTTGAGAACCGCTTAGTTTAAATTAATAAGCTCTCTTCTTAGATTGTAAAGTGTTGAAAAGGCCCGTTAAACTGATTCCTGAGTTGCTGAATAGCAAGTATAGTTAACGCAATATTTTTTGCCGTTCTTTTTTTTCACATTTCCAAAATTTTAAAGCATTTGTAAATGTATTGACAATAGTCGAAGGAATCTATAACATCATTTACAGATTTAATATTAATATTTGCTTGTTGCTTTCTATTGCTTTCAAAACTTATCTTCTTCGCAATCAGAAGTTGATTCATTTAAAACTCTGATCAATAATTTCTTTTTAGAGCTTCAGCATGTCTGGTAATGTAATGTGAAGTTCACAAAGTTTGAAATCTCGAGTCTTAGAGCACTGCAGCCAATGTTGGTACTTAGCTCATAATAGAAGAACGTTTATCGAACGAGTATAGTAATAAACAAAACATTTCAGAACAGTTGCTCGAAATGAAAAGAAAGCGGAATAAAAATCACTTGCTACTAATTGTGAATCCTGTTGCTCTAAAGAAGAAAAGATATCTAATTTTTTTGGGTGGAGCTCTTTTAAAGAACTTTGAATTAAAAAAATCTTTAATAGTTAGTAAACGTTCGCATATTTTGTTAACCTAACTCAACCAAGTTTAATTTCAATTCAATTTTTTTTATTTGCAAAGATTTCCCATATAATGTTAATACGAAGAAGTGTGCGAAATATACTAGTAATTAAAAAAATTATTGTTTACAAAAAATAAAATTAATTATTATAATTTATTTATTTAATTATTCATCATCCAAAAAATAAATATTTTATAACCCATTAACAACCTTCCACCCAAATTTTTTTTTATTCTTCCTTTTTTCCCTTCAATTCTTATTTTATTTTTTTTTGTTTGTTTAAAAAAATATTTTTTTCTACACAAAACAATTTTTCTTAAAGTGTTGTGGTTTTGGTTTTGGTTTTCGAACTCTAAATATTTTTGGTTTTGTTTTTATTCCCGTTTGTTGGAATCTAAAACCCGAACCGAACCGGTTCTAAGGGGTTGGTTCAGGACCGGTTTGCAGCCTTGCTTAAAATTTTTCTTAATTTATCTTTTATATTTTTTATAAATTTTTAAATTTTGAACCCTCCCAACCTTGAACATTCTTTCAAGGGATGTCTTGAACATTCATTCTAATTTTTTCCCTCTTTCTTTGCTGTTTACGTTTTCTAAGCCACAAAGAACTCTTTGTTCGGCCAACCTAATGCTTAGAAGGTTTGTTTAACTTACTGGAAGACTGTATATACAGAGGCAGCCAATACATGAAGGTATAGCTGACCAATTTGGTAAAGAACAGGCATAACGAAAACTCCACCACACCGGGTATATAAAGGGCATCGATTAGACTAATGGGTCGTCCGGCATGTGATCTCTGTTGCTGATGCTGCACTGCAGGCAGACCCAAAATGGGTGTGCGTTCGGTGGGCGTGGATCTATAGTTGATTTCCTGTAATTAAACAAATTTAACAGGGTCACACTTAGATAAAAAAACAAATACTCACGCTAGCAATGCGACTTGCTCGCTCCTCATCCCCATCATGATCTTCATTGTCCTCATCCGATTCATTGGTCAAACGTCGCTCACTTTGTCCATGCTGTGGATAACAACCCACTATCTCAGGCTGATCCACCAGAAACAGGAATAATAAGAATCCCGTGGCTCCAATTATAATACCCGGCACCACAAACGACATGGCCCAATCGGATTCCACATAATGAGCGGCTATTAAAGTGCCCAGAATGTTGCCAATGGAGGTGTGACTATTCCAAATGCCAAAGATGAGGCCACGCTTGGTTTTGCCAAACCAACGACCCACCAAAGTGACCACACCGGGCCAACCGGTGGTCTGGAAAATGCCCGCAAAGATTTGTACCAAAACGAAATACCAAAGGCTGTGGATATTGGAGGTGCGGGCAATGCCAAACATGTAGGTAAAGACGCCAGTCATAATCATTCCCATGGACAGAAAATAGCGCAGGGAAACACGTTCGGCTATAAAACCCGACATAAACATGGCAATGGCATAGGAGAAGAGAAATGCTGAATCTAGCATGCCAAACAGCTTGGTGGCATCGGGTCCATCTGTGAAAACAAACGGGAAGAGTTATTTGGAGAAGTTTTAAGCGGTGAAATTAACCTACCAAAGGGAGCATAACCACAATCCTGCTTATCAGCAGGTGAGCTATTTGTGCAATTCCCTTGTAGCACCGATTTAACCACAGAGATGGGTTTGCGGGACATGTGATAACAGGCATAGGCCAGGAATGTTAACACAAATATGGAGACCTTGAACCTAAAGCAAAAGATAAATGAGAAGATAAGCCAAGTGGAAGATATTGTCAAACATTTCAAATCACTTACAGCAGATCCTTGCGTATATGAAAACGTGGACAGCATTGCCGCGATAATCTTTGCACAATCCTTATACCAAAGGGTATATCATTGTAGCTGTTACTCATTTTGCGCGTTCTTACTGCTCCCAATGGTGGTAAAGGCATCGACTTTGGCGCGATCAGCGATCAGGCCGTAATTGCTACGTACGTAGAGCTGAAAGAAGAAGAGAGAGAGAGATGGAATCAACAGGTAGTTGTGCGACTTCTATGGCAGCTGGCAGGTAACAAGGCCGCATATCTCACATCTCAAGCAGAGAGGCCATAGAGTTCTCGACTTGCGAAGCGGCTGTTATCACTGGTTTTTGTAGACGCTGCCCTCTCCACCCCCCTGATAGTCAAACAAAAGATATGGTGAATCATGCTGGCGTTTTTTTACGTATCGCAAATATACAAGTTTGAGTTTCCGCTTCACATCAAATTTGTTGCGCTGGCATAAAATGTGGGACAAGCGGTTTTGAATTTGATATGGTAGGATACATACACACATACACATATGGCCTGCAGAAATAAGCATACATTTATACATATGTAGGTACGTGGACATACTTTGAGGATCTTCAGCAGGGTTCCTTATCTCTTTCCCCTCTATCTCCACCCACCCTCATCACCACATTTCAGTTCCATTCATTTTTCCACCCACCCACACGTCTGGCAAACGTAAACAACTGCATTCAAGTTGAAGACCTTCCGCTTATCACACTACTTTAGCAACTCAAACAGTAGCTTTATATGATATTTACCTTTAAACAAACATTAAACAATTAAAGTAAACATTATTTTGGTTGAAAATAACAAAAGACGAAAATTCACAGCTGTGTAGTGATGGGCAACTGATGCAATATGTAGTTATCGATAGCTTGTTGGCGATAGTTTTAACAGCCAAAGCTATCGCTTTTGAATTTACACTGAAAGAAAAATGCGAAATTTTAATTTTCATTATTTAATAAAACATTTATTTCGCCAAAAACTTTTACATTAATGTTCGATTTGGGCTAGCTGAATAGTAATTACAAAAATAATTATAATATTAATGAATAAAAACACAAAATACACAATATTTAAACAAACCTTTTAAAATACTATAGTTTTACGGTAAAATGGATTATTTGGGCTTTGTTTGAAGTCGTCGTACTACGCGTTAGATGGCTAAAAACGAATTAAAAAACACTTACCATTGCGCACACTGTAGTTCTCTCTTAAGTGTACGGAGTACGTTCACAGCACAAAAGAAACACAGAAGACTGTGAGTTACAGGGTTGTTAGGCGGGAGAAAAAAACAACCATCCAGCGTGACGTGTACGCCAGGGAGTCGCTTTTATTTTTCCTGCCGTCAGCCAGGCGTGAGCGGCCCCTAAGACCAAGTGCAGTCGCCAAGGGCCCAATATATAGACAAAATTGGTTGGCAGAACTCAAAAGCGGGCAAAGGGTTTAAACCAGGTACTTAAATACCCAATTCGTGTTGATAGGCATAGCGATAGAAGGCCTAACACCAACAATAATGCCCGAAAAAAACGAGAAAGGCAAAGCTAACTTCGTCTGTACCGAAGTTTAGATACACTTGAAATAGCTTATCTCAACGGTTAGCGACTTCGACCAAACTTCGCAGATCAGCTTAAAAACATTACATATTACCCATGACCGTGTTTGAGAGCAGTAATATTGAGAACAAAACAGTTTTTCTTACTAAAACCCATTTTCCGAACGAACATTTGTATGGCAGCTACAAGAAGTAGTCATCCGATCCGGTCGGTTCCGACATATTAGCAGCGTGCAGTAAAAGAAGACTCTGTGCAAAGTTTCAGCTCGATAGCTCCAAAACTGAGGGACTAGTTCGCGTAGAAACAGACAGACGGACAGACGGATTGACGGACACGGACAGACGGACGGACAAAGCTTAATCGACTCAGCTCGTCATGCTGATCAAGAATATATATACTTTATGTGGTCGGAGATGATTCCTTCTATGCGTTGCAAACTTCTGGGCAAAATTATAATGCACTTTTCAAGTGTATAAAAAGAATGATTTGATTCATATCGAAGTCATTGTTTATTTTGACATTACTGACATCGGTTTAAAATTGTATAAAATATAGACAATGTTAAAAACACCTCAAAAACTAAGAAAAACTATCTGTCTTGTTCCTGTTCGATTTCGATTAATCGAAATTGGTAAGAGTTGTGATTTCTAAGAAACAATTAAAAGAATTTATCGAATCTTTTTGCCATCCAGAGGATCGAATGAAGGTAATTGGGATTTTAAAGTTAAAGGTCGAATAGCAACGTCGGTTTTTGAAAGCAAGAACATTAAAAATTCCGGCTCCGCATGATTTGATGGAATCCGAAAATGGGAACAGGGTTTTACGAGGACTTGATCCCACAATCTCGACTTTTATTAAGCCATGTCATTTCCACTCGAATACGGCTCTTTGCTGCTTGTTGAGTGTCAAAATGCAAATTGCTCAAATTCTTAGGTAAGATTTTGACGACGTGATTTTGCTCATGTCAGATAGTCGAGTGGGCTTAGGCATCGTCCGTGTGTTCAGTCTTCGAGGTCCCGAGCAAAGTAAGTAAAAAAAACAATTATTTTTAATGGTATCTTAAAACTAATTAAAGTTTAGAAATAAGAGGGTGGTGGTCGGTCGGTGTCTCTCTCCTTATATATAGGGAAGAGTCCCCGGTTGTGGACACGCTTCGGTTGTGGACACCCCAGTCTATTTTTTGATGCCGCCAAACTGGAATGTCAAACTTGCAGTTTGACAGTACACATTATCTGAGCCAATAAAATAAAATCGTGAAAATTTTTTCGAGTTTATATTTTTTTAATTTCCACATTTCGTTAAATCAAAGCAAAACATTTAAAAGTGGTGAGTACTTTGTTATTTAGTGCATTAAGTGTACTTTGTGATGTGATATCAAGTTTCAGTGAAATATTGCTGAACCAAATAAAAATGGCTACCATATCCAAGAATGGACACAATTTTCAACCGGTTGTGGACACCCTCGTTTTTTGTGTTTATAGCTTGTATTTGGCCATAAAACTGTCAAATATCGTTGTTTATGTTAGTGTATCATAATTTAACAGCATTTTTGTGAATTTTAGTGCATTTTTAGCCATGTCAACACAAAAAAAATTGTCCGATTCAACCAAAATCAATTTTAATGGGCTGGTCGATGGCATTAAGCAATGCCTCATCGATAAGAAGGTCGTCAAAGGTACAGCCAAGGAATATGGGCTTTCCTCCTATGGGCTTGAAATCTGAAACATCACCGGTTTGGTGTGCAGGACACTCGACTTGGCACTGACGCCAAATACAATCAAGTCCGGCTTTCGTAAGCCCGGTATTGTTCCGTTTGACCTTATACTTTCTCCGAAGCTGACTTTATTGATCTTGATGAAGATAAGCAGCGTCGTATCATCGTTTCCGCCGATCCCAATATTGGGCGAGAAGAAGAGGTGTTAACCTCCCCCGAACCATCCACTTCACGAGCGTTTTCGGCTAGCCGCTTATCACTGTTGGATGAAATTGGGTCGATGCGAGAAACTTCTCCGAAAAAGCCATCGAATCGCGGTCGCAAGCCAATGCAAACCGCTGTGCTAACTTCTCCGGAAAGCGACGAGGTTTTGCGCGAGAAGGCACAAAAATCAGCTGAGCGAGCAGCCAAGCGTGATTGAAACGTGGCTGGCCAGGAAAACGACAGGCAACACCACCAACCAAGCAAGAAGAAGGCGACTTCTGTTTGATTTATTTAGAGCTCTTGCCAAAAAAAACTGACCTTTTCAAATTCAATCCATTGCGATGTTTGCGATCTTCCTGTGCATTTGAAGTGCCCTGGCACGACGGCCAGCTATTTCCCATGCAAAAATTGCATTTCGGAATAATTTGATCATTTTCCCACTGAAAGACATAATTTTTTTCGCTTTTTTTGCCACTGAAGGCCATTTTTTTTTGTTTTTTTGCCACTGAAAGCTTCTTAAATAATACGCTCTCTTTCTTGCAAAATCGAGCGCAACAACAAATATGTATGCGTCGTCTTGAGCGTAATGAATGATTTCGTGTGCATTAGGCACACATATACACAAATTGAGTTTCTCTTTCTATTTCTTGTGGTTGTTGCTGTATCAGAAATATTTTGTTTAATTGTGTTGGCGTCTACGCCGCCTAAGCTGGCTCTGTTTAGCTCAGATGGAGTGTTTTGGGATTGCGCTTCGAAAACTCTCCTTAGAGGCATTTAGCAGGCTAGATTATCTTTTTGATTTGTTTAATCCCCTACAAAATTTGTCTTAGATTTTAAAGATTTAACTTTATAGTTTCCATCCAACTTTGTATCATCACATGTAGCTGTCAAGTTTAAACATTTAAGTAACCCCCTTCACTTAAACTGACTGAGATCATGAGTTAAATTATTCCATGTGACACGCGACCGGATGTGTAAATACCAATAACTCAGTTGTGTTTGCTTTTTGTAGAAGGAAAACATGTAGTGCACTCGACTTAAGTTGCAATTTAGTTGGAAAATACTATTAAATATTTCAGCACCAATCTGCTAATTGTAAGACCCACCAACTCAATTGTTTTGGGTGTGAAAAACCATGTAAGAAATTAGAACAAAACAAAACCAAAGTGCTAACTAATGCCAAGTCTTGACTAATTAAAAACCAATTTGCCATTTGTATAAAATGGCTTAAGTAGAGTACAGAGAGCTTCATTTAACAGCTAAACGTGGCGCAGTAATTATTAGTTTCCAACAAAAAATGCTATTCAATAAGGTAAAAAATTCTCAAAAATTAAACAAAGTTTTAAAAGTGTAAATTTACAGCACATTTGGCTAATAATGATTATGCTCTTGAGCCTGGAATTTGTTTGTGCTGATACCGTTATAAGCCGATGGAAAAGAGCTTTGGCCGAGTTGTCCGACTATGAAGAGGCAGCTGATGATTTGGAGCTGGCCGAGATTAATGTTTTTCGTCCACTCTTTCGTTATCGTGCGGCCATCTCCAAGCAAGTGAGAAATCAGCAGCAACAGTTTGGCTAAAAAGCAGATTAGTTAAATAGTGTTAAGTTTTGTACCTGTTTTAGTAATAAGCCTCAATTGTTTATTAAACATTTAAATAATTTGATTTATTATACTTTATACATGGTTTGTGTTGTTGTTGTAGTTGTTTTTTCTTTTCAAATTCCTTTACATTGCATTTTGGTATTCATACATTTACATACATACATACAAACATAACTGACTAAGGAAGACACATAACATTTATCTACTTGGAACATTCATAAATCTTTATATAAAAGAGAGAAGAATGGGAAGGACTTGGGGGTAAATAGTTCAAACTCTCTACTAAAAAGCTTATGAAAAATAGTTTAAAGTTTAATGCTCAGAGCTTAGAAAAGTACGTAATTAAGTAATTAGTTTTGGTTGTTGTTGTTTGCTTTTGCTTGGTTCCATTAAGTTGCACGTCAACGCCATTTGCTGGTTCTTCTTTTACTTCTTATATAATTTGGTTTTTTTTTACATTAAATTTGATTTAATTTTTGATTATCAGGCTTTAGTTTTACATTTTAGATTAGAAATTGTAAATTGTTTCGAACTATCGAAACCTGGTTTAATGCTTATTGTACACTCCTGTCGTTATTTGGTAAGAGTTAAGGGCGAAAAGATATTGTTTTAAGAGTGATGGAAAGAAAAGCTTGACAAGTCTTTGATTTGTTTTAGAAGGGGAGTAAAAGAACCGAAACAGAAACGGTATTTAAAAAAGAAAGACACCAAATAGAATCAAAACCCTGTACCGATATCGTTTTGGTTTTGAAAATTGTAACTTTTTTTCAGTTTTATTGCATCAATTAAGATTTTTTCCGCGTAAAAGTTTTAAAAATGAAATTAATAGAAAATTACATTCCTAAATTCAAATGACTCGACCACAATCAAACGTTACATTAAAATCTATCTAACAAAACGCAGTCTATAACTTTTAACCAAAACTCGATTTCGTTTGTTTCCCTGTTAGAAAAAATCCGAACCAAAATCGCCCCGCTTCTTTCAAAGAAACCTTTATTGACTCAAGTACAAAATGCTTATTTTTTTAAATTTTATTTCAATCCCGAAATACTACATTTTAGCTTGATTCGAAATATGTCAAGTTTTTCGTATTTCGAACTATTTAAAGATCTTTTAGTTTGTGCTTTAAATAGACTTTTATCTGGTTTAACTCTTGAAATAATAACTAGAGGTAGGGCAATCGGTAGTGCATTTTCCTTCTGTTCTGGGTTTAGTCCAGGGGTGCCTAAGCCCATTCCGCAAGTTACGCATTCGTTGTTGTTTGACGCAAAGGAAAAGCTGGCGCGTATACGGGGCACGCGCGCCATAAGCCTATATAAAGCAACAAAAAATTCATATGCATGTTCTCTTCTCTATCTTTCGGAGCTAAGGTTTTGTTCATGTTACAACGAAGAAGGTGCGGTAAGCTCTCTGCCATTGTAAGCTGAGAGCTTTTTTTGAAACCTCCCAGCAAACAATCGCGGGAGAGATTATAGGAAAATTAAATCTTCTAGCAATCTTCCCCGCGACTCCCAGAAAATTGTATAGCCGTCGACTGTGAGAGTTGCAGTAGAAGATAATTCGTCTAGCAATCGTCTGGAAGTTCATCCGTCTAGCAATCTTCTGGGAGTCGCGGGGAGGTGATCGAAAAAGAGGCAATGAAGGAGCAACGGGCCCGCTTAACTTTCAGAGACAAGCATCAGACAAGCAGGCGACTCTTCTGAGACTCTTCTGGGCGACTATATTGCGACACTTTCAATTGAGTTAGTGGCGACCCTTCTGGGAGACTCTTTTGCGCATCAAAAAGGCTCTCTTGCAAAACTTCCAGAAGACTGATCCGGACTCTTCTGGAAGTTTCGCTACTGGCTCACTTTCTCCCAACAGATGATCAGAAACCGATCAGAATGCGATATCGTAGGCGATTAATTTAAACTTCTCGGCGAGTAGCTGCGACTCTGCATTTGTATTTGATTCCTCGCGGCCGTAAGCTCTTTCTGGGTACACCTGGTTTAGTTCCATCAAATACTAAAGCTATTCCTGGTCTACATGTAACAAAAAAGATTAAATAACATTTGGAACACTTTCAAACACGTTGCATAACTTTCGGCTTGCCTGAATACGGAGCACAAAGTGGTTTCTACATGAAAAAGAGCTCGTTGAATCCCTTTTTGTCGTCCCCAAATACTTAGTCCGTGTGTGATAGTAAACAAATTCTGCTAATTGGAATACTGGGAGGCCCTTAAAACAGTACTGTACGGCGTACACTGCGCACTAAGAAAGCAAATTTGTAAAATTTGACAGTAAAGTGGGTGAAAACGCCAACAAACAGTGTACACTCGCTTGTGTGTATTAGTATTCAATTTTGTGTTGATTATAGAATTATAATCAACCTTTGACCTTAAGCCGCCTAAACATACTTTGATTCTCTATTGGTTTTTAAGACGAGTTCTAAGTTTTGAATCAAATAAGACTAAGAATAAGTCGGAAGGACATGAATTGACTAAGGACCAAGAAGAACTTCTTAAGCAGAGTGATAAAGCTAGTTGGGAAATTTTAAGAACAGATGCATGTTTGTTTCAATGTTCCATTGCATACATTTTTGGGTTAATACTGAAAGCCTATTTCAGAGTTGCCCAGAGCCAGCTTACGGTCGCGTAGACACCTATAAAATAATAAAAAATAAAAAATAAATGAAGAAAATATTTCTCAAGCAACAGCAACCTGAAGAAATAGAAAGAGAAACCCGCTTATGGCCTGCTAATGTGTGTGTCTGCTCGTGACTGTATGATGCACACGAAATCATTCGACCCCCAAGACTCTTGGTCGATTGGGCGGGAGCAACGACCATCAAATATCTAGACTGCAGCTTTGCTCGGACGAACCCAGTTCAGTTTCAGTCTTCGTCACGAACTCGAACCGTCTGCACTCTGTCTCACTCCAACCCATTAGCCATCATTTGGCGCAAACAAAATACAATCGCGATAGAGCAAGACAGGGCGAGAATCGAACCTGAGCGCCACAGCAGCGCAGCTGGCAGCGAAGAGGCAACGAGCAAACCTGTTATCTAGATTTCTCTCATCTGTGGCGGGAGGTGGGCTACTGTTTTGCCTTGGGTTCGCGCGTAACAAGCCTCGGCTTGGTGTCGCATGGGCCATTTGAAATTACTGCGCATTGTACACTTAGAAGTTGTTGTTGCACTACGCTTAGCTATAAGCTATGGGTAAGGGCTATACGCGCGGCTATCCCTTGGTGGAAAACAGCAACGATTGCATAGGAGAAAGAAGAGAAGAGAGTTGTACCACGCTTAGCTATATCCTATGCGTGTGGGCTATAAGTGCGCGGCGTGCGCATAGGGTTTGGGCACCTCTGATCCTATGACAAAGTGTTAAGATCGCGTTTTCCATATGGTACAACAAATATTTGATTCTAGCATATTTGTTCAGCCAGTCCTCTTTCTTTTGAGTGTACAGCTCTAAATTTAATCATTATTCCTCTAGGAACGTGATATAACCAGTTGGAAATTAAGTGAATAGACCTATTACGCGACATACTTTATTGACTTGGCATATTCCCTTGTGTTCTACAAATCGCTTTCGACCCAAAAAAGATCCAAATCGTCGAGTTTGGACGTTTTTTGGGTCCACAGAGATTTGTAAAACACCCCCATGTGTGTCATCATTACGTCCGTTTCGTGCTTAGCACAAGAACTTATGTGTTTGAATTAAGATAACTTTTTGTTTTAGAATTTTTGGATTTTTTTTGGCGTCGCAGAGTCTTGGTGCTTATATATTGTAGAAGTTTCGAAAGGAATCCTAGGCGTAACGGTACGTTGGGTGCCCAACGCTATACTAGACCTCTCCCAAGAGTTTTATTTAAATAAAAGTTAGATAAAAGGAAAGTTTAAGGTAAAAGGGTTTCTATTTACAATTTCAGTTCAAACAACTGCTTTTTTTGACAGTTCCCTAAGAAATTTTGAAAATCGAACAAATCGGTTTCGTTGTCAAACTTTTCTTACCACTTATAAAGACAGTTGCTAGAAAGTTGAAAATATAATAAATATATAACCTCTGTCCCTAACTTATAAGATTAAGATTTCTATAGCTGATGAGCGTATATAAGATTTTGATTATACATACATATTCACATTTAAATTATATTTATATTTGGTGTTTTTTTCTTCTTCTATTTTCTCTTAATTTTTGAAATGCATTTTTGTTTATTTTTAGAGCACTTGCAGATTCTCGCAATGCTTGAACTTGGAGTCCTCTTTTCCCAGTATCCAGGTGAGCATTTGGCGTGCCTTCATGCTGGCCAACATGACACTGCGACTCTTGTACCAATGCGCCGGTGAATTGCCATCTCGGGGACCCTGCAAGTTGATGGCATTTACTTGGTTTAGTTTGAGTAAGTAATATTTTCAAATTACACTTGATTAAAGTGGGCGGAAGAGACAGGCAAGGATACTAAGGATAAGAGAGGGGAATCCATTCATATTTACATTGTTATTTTTGGTCGCTTCTGGAAATTTGTTTTCTTATGGCCACTGCAATTCCATTTGCTGGGCGCCAATTGAATTTTGCATTTTTCATGTGGCAAGGGGACAGTCAGGGGCGTGGAGATTGGGGGGGGGCGGGAATGAGATAACAACAACAAATACAAAACCAACAGTTTGACAGGTTTTCTGGGCATCTAGTTTTGTATACATTTGGACATTTGACACATTTCCGTTTTGGCAAAGTTACAAACAAACAAATTTACACATTTACTATAATTTTTTGGATTTTTTTTTGAAGGGGGCTTGGACTGAGATCAAAGAGATACTCAGAATTTGGTTACAAAGGGAATTCATTAAGGAGGGAGCTTCTAGCCATGGTCTAAGTATTTTTTGTTTGGGGTTTAATACTCGATTTGCGACAGTCAAACGTTTGAAAAGTTGAAAAAAAAAAACAATAAATGCGCGCTGTGCGCATATACCATGAGCACCTTATGCGATAATCAAAAGATGGACGGTTGCAAATCGCGCATCACTCTAAAATACCATGCGTTTTTTAAGGTTAGTTACATAGCATTCACATTTAGATCCGAAGCATTTGTTTAATAAGGATTTCGTTTAACTTGAACATTTCTGGGGTTTATTTTTAATTCGGGTATGGCCACATTACTTACCCCTTCATCGGCCTTAAGTTCAGTCAGACATTTATCAGTGGTTTCTACAGTCTCTACGTTCTTGTTTTCTTGTTTTATTTTAGTCTTATCTTTTGATTTTTTCGGATTAA
The DNA here is from genome assembly GCA_018904235.1 of Lordiphosa stackelbergi. Classification (NCBI taxonomy): domain Eukaryota; kingdom Metazoa; phylum Arthropoda; class Insecta; order Diptera; family Drosophilidae; genus Lordiphosa; species Lordiphosa stackelbergi. The sequence continues at coordinate 46,176 of JAEIFU010001106.1, read as the reverse complement.
GCTGCGAAAGCGATTGGATTCAACATTGATTACATAGAACATCAAACAGTTACTAACTGATACTTGGACTCTAGCTCTAACCTAGATCGTTTGAGGCTAACCATTTAGAGAGCAAAAGAGTTTTTTTCTCTTTTCCCTCAATTTCGAATTACCTGCAATAGATTTTGGTCCTTCTTCAAACGTATCTGGGTTAGGGTACCCGCCAGCAGTTCATCGCAATTGTGGTTAATGCCCACCGAAACCTCAATGAACTTGGCTCCGAAAGTGCAGGCCAGGCACTTGCCATCTGTTAACGCAAAATTACATTGGGTCACGCCATTTGACTGCAATTTGTGTTCACTTACCCTGCGCCGAGACGGAGCGTGATCTGGCCAAATCAATTTTGTTGGCCACCAGTATGGTGGGGCGATGGCGCAACAGATCCATGTCCTGCAAACGCGATAAAATTTGCTTGGCACGCGTAAACGATTCCTTGTCAATGCAGGAGTAGACCACCAGATATGCATCAGCCTGCTCCAGTTCGTCCTGCAATTAGAATAAGCAACAACTCAACAAGTTGGCAACACAATGGTTCGTGACTTTCAAGAAGAAAATGTATTCAATTCGGTGTTTTATGGCCAAAGGCCAAATTAAAAGTTCTGCGCTACGTCAAGTGCAAAGGAAGTGAAAAACTCCTGCATTTGTGCTCGTAAAAATTAAAATGATGCCCACTTGGAGCAATAACGAGGAGCGCAACAAAAAGTTTTGCTTCACTTTTTCTTTTTTTTGTTGTGAGACAACGTGGCGAGTTTTAATGATGTTCATTTTATCAGGCCTCCCCACAGACATTAACAGGTGCTGAACGAAGCATGTTTGATGAGCTGAAGGAGCAGCAGGAGCAGCGGTGTCTGTACATGTGTATGCTGTACCTATAATTTATGTAATCTACTAGCTATTAAGTCAGTGCTAAAAGTTTCCAAATATTTCACTCATGCTTCCGCTTTTAACAGGATGTTAAACAGAAAATATGTTCAACATAAATGCAAGCTCCATTCTTGGTTGGGTAACGGACTTCAATACCAAAAAAACACTAAATGTGGGCAAATGGATTGGAAAATAAACCTGCAGCAGACAAGAAAACATATTTCAAAGAAAAACTTGGCTAAATATTCTCAAAAAAACAAGAAAAAACAACAAGACTGTTTTTTCTGCTAGAAAGCAAAATAATGAAATTTTTGATGTTTTCAGATATTTTACCAATCAAAACAAGTAAGAGCGCTGTAGTACAGTGGCCCGACTGCAAAATACCCTATACACTAGAGACACAACGAACAAACGTTGAACTGGAAGGCCTTTCTGATCACCAATACGGGTTCAGAAAGAAGCTGACCACTACAGATGCAATAACTTAGATAGTAGATATAGCACGAGAAGCTATCGAAGGCAGCAGGTGGCGAGGTGGATGCAAGATATACTGCCTTATTACCGCGCTAGATGTCAAAAATGCCTTTAACACTGCCAGCTGGCACAGCATACTTGTAGCGCTATACCGGATGCGAGTGTCTAAGTATCTCATCAGGATGATATGCGACTGCTTCAAAAATAAACTACTCCCATATGATACTGCAATAGGAGAAAGTCAACGTGAGTTTTCTGGAGACGTTCCTGAAGGATCGGTTCTGGGGCCAACTCTCTGGAATGCTATGTACGACGCAGTACTGCGCCTACCGCTACCTCATGGCTATACAATAGTGGGATTCGCTAACGATATTGCAGTTATTTCAATCGCTAAACAGCATCTACAGAAACAGAAGTTGAAGACAGCACTAACGCAGTTATCCGTGAGGTTATCTCATGGTTCGGATATAACGGACTGAGTTTGGCAGCCCCCAAGACGGAACCGTTGAAGTTTAAAGCTGCTTGATTAGATCGAAGCCTGCGACGAGCAGGTGCCTGCTCCTAATATTGGACCACAGGCTAACCTTCAAGCTAGGGTTATCGATATTAATATTTTGAAAAATCAAAAATTTCAATATCGATATATGATTTATTGGGTCCAAAAAACATCGATATATCGTTATTATCTGAAGCTTAAGAAAACTGAAAAGTTTTTAAAGGACGTCCTCACCAAATAACCATTTCTAGTGGCAGTTATGTCTTATCTTTCTAATGGGATAACTTTAAGATTTAAATGATTTAATTTTCTGAAACTAGATTATAATTTTGGGGGTTTGATTTGTATTGCCACAAAGCGTATAACAAAAACGAAATCTTTGGAAAATTCTAAGAAAATTTCACCAAAAACCAATGGATCTAAAATGAATTTATAGCCGACGCAAATCGATCTGAAGTATTAAAATATAGGTATAGGGTTTTCTTTTCGAACAGGACTGAAAAAAAAATTGTTATTTAGTCTACTCGCACTTCTACGAAGAAATAATGTGTAAGAGAAGAAATTCTATGGCAAAATACAGTACCAAGATCAAGTTCAATTGAGGAATTCATTCTAGACCGATGGTTTCTGGGCGAAATGTCAATTTTTCGGATATCCTGCGGTTTTCTATACGTTTGGTGCGTCGCAGCCGACACACGCATAAGAGGGTAGGAGGAATACGGGTGAAAACACTGGTGGGTTCTGCGGAAAGATCTGGGTGGGTGTGATTTGGCTGGGTTGGGGGGGGGGGAAGTAAAACGAGCTGGGATTTGGTGAGTCTTCGGTTTTTCTAGTTGGGGGGTGAACAAAATCTTGTCTTGTTATGACAATTTGCTCCTGCAATTATAATAGTATTTTTTTTGATATATCGTTTATAAAAATATTGATAATCGCCTATATCGGCAAAAATATCATATCGGAATAGCCCTTATCGTCCAACAAAAATAACGATATATCGATACATCGATAAAATATTGACAACCCTACTTCAAGCAACATATTGCCAGGACTTCAACCGCGTTAGGGAGAATGATGTCGAACATTGGCGGACCCCGTCAGCGAAGCAGGATGCTTAATGCAAACGTGCTGAAGTCAAGTTACGTGCAGCAAGCACTGACGGGTCATGGATGTTTCAAATCCTATGTGTTTAGGTTTAAGCATGATACGGACCCTTTTTGCACACACTGTGCAGGGATCCCAGAAGACGCTGAACATGTCCTTTTAAGTCTAGAGATTGGGAGACTATTTAAAATCAACGACTTGATGTGTATTCTACTTAGCTCGCAAAACATTTGGTTTGCTTTTAGCAATTTTGCAGCAGAAATAATCAAGTTTCTGAGTGTCGATGAAAGACAACACAGATTGATTTCAAGTCCTAGTTAGGATTCTAGCTGAGACTTTCATGCCAGCTCCCTCTTGTGAAGTAATACTTAGCGGTGGTCCCGCAAACGGGAAACGGAGATTAGGGGTGGTGTTAGTGGGTTAGACAGTCCCAAGTCCTACAATATCCGGCTTTCAAGGCATTCCATACAAAAACAAAACATACACACGCCCTAGCTGATTGCAGTAGGCTCAGTGAGGCAGCGCTGTCGACGATGATGTACCTCCGCATCCACAAGAAAAATTGTTTTGTGTATAACTTTGGTGGTTTTGCTTTTGATAGATATTAGTAAAAATGTCGAAAATATTATCGATTTATCGATACTTTTGCCCAAAATTATGAATATCATTATCGCATATTTTTCCGAGGCGATATATCTCAAAATCGAATATTTGTTTTGGCTTTGGTTCGCACTGTTCTTGTGCTCTGGACATGTGAAGCAAAATGTTTAAAAGTTATTTATAAAAGTTGATGCACAGAAATCGCAGTGCAAACTGCGCCCTACTACTATAGTATCAGCAGTGTTACTCGATTGCAGCAAGCATGCCAAATGGGGCAGTGTACCGGAAATGATAACATCCAGAACCCTTCAAAGAAATCACTGAAAAAGTCAGCGACGAAAAATACGTTACCCTGAGCTGGGTAATTTTATTATCAGTATTGCTACAAAGACGATTGTGCGGTATGCAAATGAATTCAAATGAAGGCCGTTTGGCAAAAGAAGCAAACGACGTTGTGGAAGATCACCCGGCTTCAGTTCTTGCAACAGCTGTATTTTGTATGGTTTCGTACCGTGGTCCTTATGTAAAATCTTCTAGGTGGTCGAATAACACAAGCCCCATTTTTTGACAAATCGCCATCTTCTTTAATACTGGCTGATACAGCAGCAATATTCTACTCGGTAAGCACTCTCCTTCCACGGGATGGTGGATTAATGTCCAATAAAGTGAAACTGGAGAGAAATTTGGTCACAGAAGCTTTAATAGCCTGTACAGTGGGTCGATTATGACGACCATAAAATGTATTTAATTTGCGAAACACATTTTTCAAAGGTTATGCACTGTTCGTTTAATGGTCTATTCAGGGTGAAATGGCAAACCTTACTGAGCATTTTTGGCGTTGCCACATGTTACAAATCACGCGGGAGGTGTCAAAAAATGTATACTGAAAAATCCTTTAGCAAGATCAATTTGTATCGCATTTGTATGTTTTGGGATCGCTTCCATTTTTACTAAACTTTTTGGCTTCATAAAATTGGCTTTAATAAGTTTCCTAATCGATTTCAATTTCCAATACTTTATCTATATCTACCCTTTACCCAAGTCATTCAGTGTGTCAAGGGGTAAAAAATTAATGAATTGCTTTAAAAAATTTTCCTAGAAATTCTATCAACTAATTTCATTGATTTTTTTTCCCACCTGTAAAATGAAATTAATTTGCTAACAAGTGTTTAAAAAAAAATGTTGTCGAATCACCAACTGGCTGCCTGCCCTAGAACACTGTTATTTTGTTTCGTTTTTTTTTCAACTATGGCCGCAGGAAGTGACGTTGCAATTTTTTGGTGCTTTAGTGTGTGGGTCCGTACTTCCTTTGTGGCCCATAAAATGCCACGCCCGGTACATCCGGCGCAATTTAACGTCGTTTGTATAAAATGCACAACACGTTGCCATCTCGTTGGGCCACGTCCAGGTGGTGCCCGTTTTTACGTTTTTAAGGCCACGCTTAAGTAATTCGTTATATGTTTTTGTTTTCTTGAACTTTTGACTTTTTGCACGAACGAACGAGCGAACGAACGCCTTTGCCTTTAATTCGTATACCAGAATGGGATAAATTGTGGCCATTTCCTTTTGTTTGTCAACTGCCCCCACAAAAGCTTAATCATCGCCTTGGCCCCAGCAACAATAATAATTATTGTGTCAGACGACAGGCAGCCGGTGTCGGTGCCGTTCCCGTTGGCCATTTGGCATTTGGCCAGGTAGTTTGGCATTTCGATTGCATGGCCAGCTTCACCCCAAGATGGGATTTTTAATGAAAGAAACAAGTTTGTAATTAACCACATATTTTGAATGCAGGCAAACGCTTAAGTACTTTACCTTTTTCCTTAACTTTTTGTGAACTAAATTTGTGTTTTAATTAGTCTGGTGACCAGGTACTTGCTCTACCCCCTCTCCCCCACTCACTCACACTGCCCACTTGGTTTGCAGTTCGTAGCTAATTCCCTTTGTGCAATTTATGCTCGTCCAGTTGGCAAATCACTTTGGTCAACAGTAGCCCCAGGGGCCAGAGCAAAGCCAGCAGGCGACAAGCTCATTTGTCTTGCCCGTCTGTGTGTGTGTGTGTGTTAATAGTGAAATATTTAACAACAATTACAAACACATCCAGCTAAATCTGTTTGGACAAATGATAGTTGTTAGGCTCTTCGCTCACCTTGTTCTCTGTGTTGCCTGTGAGAAATTTCAACTCCGATTCGATGCCATTCAATATAATTGAGATGTTCTGTTCATTCTCATCACAATCTAAAGGGCAGAGAAAAGTTCAAAATTGATTTATTTGTTTCAATCAATCATCTTACCTGGTCCATCATAGGCATTGATGCAATCGGATGTCCGAAATTGTGAAACCAAAGCCTGTTTACCCACACCCGCTGAACCCAACATTTCCACACGTTATTTGTTTTTTGTATTTTATTGTATTTTTATCCCAGCACTACAAGTACAAATAAGACTTATTTTGATTGTGCTAGTCACTACAGTATAACAAAAATTTCCACAATTTAAATTTGAATGAATAATTGCTAACTTAACCTAATACACAGAATACATAGAAAATAAAAATTAATATTGAGTATAAATATAAATAAAAATAATTTAATTTAATTTGTTGATAAATTTAAATTTAAATGTCGATTTGTAAATGTTTTTTAAGTTTTACATTAAACTGAGGGGTGCTTCTAATAGTCTTGAGGTTGTGAGGTAAATCGTTCCACAGACGAATAGCATTTACAAAGAACTGTCTCTCCGAGCACAGCATTTTAGTTCTGGGACAAATAAAATTATTGGTTCTTTGTGAGAGAGCAGGTCTTAGTTTTTGAAATAAATAGGAAGGTTCCTGAGAATTTATAATTTTATGGAGAAATGTTAGAGTCCTGAGATCAATCCACGTCGTAAGGCTGAGGTCAAATATCTTGTAAGACAGATGAGATATTCGTTCCATACGCCCAACATTAAACACATATCTAGCAATGGAATTGAATGCCACCATTAATTTACGCATGTCTCTCGAGTCGCAGTGTCCAAAAATTTCCACACCATAAAATAGGGTGGGTACCAAAAACATTTTTGCAATAAGCAACTTGATGTTAACAGGCAGGAACCACTGTGACACTGAGAGCTGCCGTAGCAGCCCATAAGTCCGACCAGTTGCTGTTGAAATATGCTTGCTCCACGACAAGGTATTATTAAACATTATTCCTAGATTTACTGCCTGTTCCACATATTGAATGGGAGTGTTATTAAGATGCAATTTTGGCAACAGACTTGTATCAACAGGTTTTTTGTGGATGACAATACATTTTGATTTTCGTGGATTCAAACCCAAGCCATTCTCTTTTGCCCAGTGGTTAATTTTATCAAGTACATCATTCGAAACTAATACACAATCTTCAATTTGAGACAGCGAACGACTAACATATATTTGGACGTCATCTGCGTACAGATGAGCTTCACAATTAGACAGAACATTCGGTAAGTCATTAACATAGACAGAAAACAATAGGGGTCCTAATACTGATCCTTGCGGTACACCACGCGTCATTGAGGTAAAATTGGAAGTACATGATCCGGAAACAACCGCTTGGAGCCTGTCAGTGAGGTATGACCTAATAAGATTAACAGCAGTGCTTGTGAAATTATAGAGATTTTGAATTTTCGTGCAAAGAATGTCGTGGTTGACTGTGTCAAAGGCTTTGCTGTGGTCTAGCAGCGTTAAGAAAGTAACAGCGCCAGCATCCAACTGCTGACGAATATCTTCTACAATGCTCGTAATTGCCGTTATACAACTTCTGTTTTTCCTGAATCCAGATTGTTTAGAACTTATCAGCTTATTATTACTAAGAAATGTTTGCATTTGAGTGGCCATAAGGTTTTCTAACACCTTAGCAAGAAATGGCAAAATAGAAATGGGCCTGAACTCATTGTTTGACTTAGGAATAGGTAGAATTTTAGCCCTCTTCCAGAGACACGGAAAGGTAGACGTTGTGATGGCAGTGTTTATAATGTGTGTGACCGGATCAAGTAGTACTGGAAGTAACATTTTTACAAATCTAGGGCTAACATTATCAAGGCCTTCTGCATTAGACTTAATTTTAAGAATACACTTTAAGACATCACTTTGACTGACACACAAAACTAAAGGTATTATCACTTAGGTTGAGCACTGAGGTACTTGTTACACGTAGCTTCAGGTACATTAATTGCACAAATTTGTTATTTAGCTCGTTTACGTCAACTTCAATACCGGAATGACGATTACTTTTCCCGATTCCCATCTTACTGATTTCCCCTCCACTTCTGTCTAGAATTAATTCCTTCCTAAAATTTTAAGGTATAGTGATTCTGTTTTGCGTCCTAATCATCTTTGTGACATCCGCCGCAATCTCTTATAAGTCAGCGCACATATCGTTAGTTTTATAACGCTTCCATCTACGATAAGCGATGTCACGTAACTTTTTCTTGATATTGGCATTAAAACACGGTTGTTGCATCGGTTTGATCACTTTAGGTTTGATCTAAGCAGAATTATTATCCAGGTACACCAAATAGTTGCTTAGTAGTTGCACTTGACAGTCTACAGAGGCGTAACGATATAATGCCGACCAGTCAAAAGCAGTTACTTCCAACCCAAGTTCTTTGTGTGTGAACCAAAAGAAATTCAATTTAGCTAGCAATGAGTTTCTAGGCTATGAGCACATGTAATAGACCTAAGCTTCCAATGCTTATCCGAAGCTTATTGATGAGTTTTTACATGTGTAATTTACTTTGCAATTACATAAGTTTTATACATAGTCGGCACTTACACGATGAAGCAAACTTCATGAAGTTTTCTATTCGCCATTCGGACATCAGAAGTTGGGAGAAGTTTCAAACAAAAATTGAAATATTAATATATTAAACATAAAATTTTACTTAACAGCACATTTGTGGAGACTATGTGAATTGGCTGTGGGCCTTATTAATGCTTCGAGCAAGAGAGCAGCATTGAGAATGCACCATGTAACTTCACTGCATACCTGCACCGACCAGCTAAAGTGATTTCAGCTAAAGTAATTTGAAAAAATACATATAAAAAACATGGCAGAAAAACAAGAGCGAAATTTATTTTTGAATTATATTTTTCATGACGAAAAAATGTCTTTAATTTCTCATAAAAAGCGCAATATTTGATTGTTTACCCCAAGCTATTCGGACTTAAATTTTTGTGAACAAGGCTTGAGTTGTCCCAACACATAAAAAAAACCAATGATTAAAACAAAAATTACTGTTCCTACCAAAAAAAAAAAACAAAATATATTTTTTAACTAAATTTTGTTTAAAGTCTGGTAACACTACTCTTACGTTCCACGGCGACGAAATATAGAAAGTTAGCTAAATTACGAACTTCGGATGTCCGTAGGGTTTGGCTTTGAAAATCAAAGGAATTATAAAAGGAAGGAGATTTCTTCAACAAAATGTATAGAATCACACGTGTATGTTTTGCCTACTGAGAAAACTTACTGGAGTTTCTTTCATCGTGTAAATCCCTTCATAGATTTAACTTCATTTTCTAAATATAAATTCAAGTAAATTGAAATGTAATGTAAAATTGGCTATACAGCTCATTCATAGGGGTATTAACATCCACACCTGATTTGTAAACCTGAGGTTTTTCACTTTTTCTTAATTTGTGTGTAAATACACCATATACACGGTTTTCTATTTACACGGTTTTCTATTTACACGCTCTTTTTCCAAGCAATCACTTCGACTTTCATATTAACAATGTCTCTCTACAGTCTTACTATACTATGTCCACTAGATTTGTCTCTACCTTCCCGTCATCCTCCATTTTTATGCAGTGTGACCATCATCCGACTATTTAAATAATACCTCAACTCTAAAATATCAATATATCTGTCTAATCATAGATTATTCCATATAATTTTCATCTTATCCTTACTTTAACTACCCCCTTAAAACAAGGCACACCCTTAGACCACAAAATAAACATACAAAACAAGTGCCATAAAATTTGGAGTTGCCCACATTTGGTATTCCAATGGCATTTTGCAGCCTTTTGTTAGTTGTCCTGCACACAACAATGAAACAAAATTGCACTTTTCCTCTGGCAGGATGCCAAAACAACAACAACAATAACAACAACAAATAATAACAAATAACAATGATTAATCTCGCTTTTGTGTCTGCAGTTGTTGCCATGCAAAACACGTTCCCCATCATTTTCTAAGCCATTCGACAATTTTGAAATTACATACAACATTGAGGCAGGCCAGACCAGACCAGACCCGGCCAGGCCATTTGCCATCTGTTTGCACCGCCATAAAAGTAAATTTATTTAATTAACAGTAAATATTTTAAATATTTACAAAAATATTTTTCACGTATATTAAGCAATTAAAAAGACATTGCAATTTATTTGGTACAAGACTTAATGGTTACTTTAACCTTTAGATCGGTGACCGATTATTATGGAAGCTGCCTGCATTTTGACACTTAATTGTATGTTGACCCGTTTGTGGGGGAGGCGAACACATTCTGGTCCGCGTGTTGACAGTTTTAATGGCGCCAGAGAATTTTATTAGCTGATTACCAGAAATTAAGTTAATTTAAATATTAAATCAAGTTATTGAAATTTTTATCCATAGATTGATGGAGGTGGTCAGGAGCACGCACCAACTTAGTAGCTAACTATTGAAATCTCTGTGAATTTATTTAGTGTTTAACATTTTAAAGACTTCGGAGACTTCGCAGTCTCCACCAACAACCGTGAGATTTGTCACTCATATTATTGGGTGAATTTTATGAAGACCTTTTTAAGCCCACTTTTTTATAGTTTGTAAGACTTGGCTGTAGACATAGCGGAATTTCTAGTTACCCGAGCTTAAACAGCAAAACTTTGCTGACAAAGAAAGATCAACCTAAAGCAGACTTAAGGTCAGGAAACACCATAAACCAAAGTGTTTGTTCGTGAGCAAAGAAATTGAAATTCAGTTTCAGCTTCTTAGGTCAACAAAAATTAGTATTTATTTCTTATTAATCCTTTGTTTCGTTTCTATTAACACACTATTTACTCAAGTTTCCATTTACTTACGGTTTAATATTATTTACATTGTGAATACGGTTTGTCTTGTCCATTTAAGATACAGCGTCTGTCTTCGCTTGCCTCTATCTGTCTGTACTCTGTCTATTTCTCTCCATTTTAATTATAGTGTGACCATCGTTTCTGTCCTAAAGCACCTTAAATCTATAAATGTAGATTCAAGTATTGGATAAACACAAAAATTGATATTTTGCAAAAGCGACGCAAGACCCATTTTCATACCCTTGAGAATACATATAGAAAAACCGTGGGAAAAGACATTGTAAAATAAAAAACCGTGTAAATAAAAACCGTGTAAATAGTTTTAAGATGCTCAAAACGCAGACACTGAAGTTAAATGGACGAGAGACTGTCAAAATGATAGAAAAAGCTATAATTAGACATTGAAAATAGAAAACCTCTGTAATAGAAAACCGTTATTCGCACTTTACATCGATGACATAGTCTACTGATAAAAGGTGGAATTTCGGTAGGAGGAACACACATAAAAAAGTTCTTATGTACGCGATGACTTGGTTCTGATGGCAGATTCACTGAGATGCTGCAGGTAATGCTGGATGACGTTTACAACTACTGCTGTATTTGGGGTCACACACCACGTTGAGAAAACCAAATTTCTACCCATGCTTGGAATTGGTTCAGTAGCGATCAGGATTAATGGAAATCGAGAGGTAGCGAATTTTAAGTACCTGCACGATATCAAATATGTCTCTCGGCAACCATTTGCAACAGAAGTCATGATGCCATCAGAGCCCTCAACACCACCTGAAACCCTACTAAGCAACGGAAATATGCTGTATAGCATTAAATACAGGGGATGGTCCAGGCTACCTCCAGTTCAATCCTACCACGCCATCCCAGGGTGTGGGTTCAAGGAATATGATGATGTGGGAGAAGCTACTACGTTTCTATTTAAAAAGATGTACAGGTTGCCCCTGTAATACTCCAAATTACGCCTTATTTGTCGAAACTGTACTTCTACTGCCAAACATTAAACACACACGTTGCATATAAGTATGAGGAAGATAAACTTTGCCTGATAAACGTTTGCAAAACCAAGAGATTGCAGAAGAACACGGTGTTGGAATCTGCATCAGCAACTCTGATTCGTGGTTAGCACATTTACAAATTGTGGAGAAAGTCAGCAACAGCTTTATGGCAAAACAAATTCATGCAAAAGCGAGCGAACACAGAGTCATCTACAGGCAACTGAACTATTCCTTGGGAGAAAGAGATTATTTTAACAACAAGCACAGCCAAAACTAAATCCGCAATATTCAGAGCAAGATGAAAATGCTAGATCTAAACAGGCGCTACACCAGGAACGGAAGCTAATTGCAAGCAAACCAAATGTGAAGGAAGACACGTGCCATTTCATAGAGCATGTCCGACTTAAGCGAACTTAGAAAACTGACTCGGCAACAGGCACAGCTCTCAACGCCTCAGGTTGTCATCATTCTGAATGGTGAAAACTGGAACAGCCTACACCATTATATTAACAATATACAGATGGCGAATACACACTACAGAAGATTTTAGTTTAGATAATGTTAAAAAAGCCTGTATTATTAAATGTTCTATAAACAAAAGCTGACGGCACACTGCCAAAGTTAGTTATTTTCCACGATTTTATTTCCATATTTGTATCATTTTTCACGTTACATTTATAATAATAAAATAAAATATAATCGCACACCAATTACTAGAAAACCGTAAGTAGTGTTTTAAGACATCGAATGATGCTTAAACCGCACACACTGAAAATAAAATGGACGAGACAGACAGATAGATAGAAAAAAACCGTGAGAAGACATTGTAAAAGAAAACCGTGTAAATAGAAAAACCGTGTAAATAGTGATTTAAGACATCGAATGATGTTCACACCGCAGACACTAAAGTTCAAAGAGTGTAAAGACATGTAGATAGGAAAACCGGGAAAGACATTGTAAAGAGAAAACCCGTAATAGTGTTTTAAGACATGAACTATGCTCACTCCGCAGACACTGAACTTAAAATGGAGGAGACAGACATTTAAATGGAATAAATAGAAAACCGTGAAAAGACATTGTAAATAGAAAACCGTGTAAATAGTGTTTTAAGACATCGAATTATGCTTAAAGCGCAGACACTGAAGTTAAAATGGACGAGACAGACAGATAGATAGAAAAAACCGTGAAAAGACATTGTAAATAGAAAACCGTGTAAATAGTGTTTTAAGACATCGAATGATGCTCAAACCGCAGACACTAAAGTTAAAATGGACGAGACAGACAAAAAGATAGAAAAAAACCGTAAAAAGACATTGTAAATAGAAAACCGTGTAAAAAGAAAACCGTGTAAATAGTGTTTTAAGACATTGAATGAAGCTTACAACTCAGACACTGAAGTTAAAACGGACGAGAAAGACAGATGGATAGAAATAGATAAAAGAACCGTGAAAAGACATTGTAAATAGAAAATCGTGTAAACTGAAAACCGTGTAAATAGTGATTTAAGATATCAAATGTTGCTCACACCAGAGACACTGAAGTTAATATGAACGAATCGGACAGATAGATAGAAAGAATCCGTGGAAAGACATAGAAAACCGTGTGGTATCGCCTTGAAAGTTTTACGGCATGTTTTTAAGACCGTTTAAGTAAATAAAAAAACATAATTGGAAAGTCCGAACCGAACCTGAAAACATTTGTTTTGACTGTTTGGACAATTGGGACCTGAAAAGGTTTCGGGATAAAAATATATTTATTTTCTAACCATCAATAGTACGCTGGCTAATTATTTGCACATTACTTCAAAAAGCAGGGAACACAACACAACACAACAAGGAGGCTAGGTGGTCATACAGCTGTTTCATTGGTACCTCTACCAAATCATCAGTGACTACTTTCGGCCTAATGTACTGGCCCCAACTCCCGGATCTCCATGCCGGAGCTGCCATAATCGTTTGGGAATTCCTAAACGACTTGACAGCAAAATCCTGCACACATAACAACAGTGCTGGCTGCCAGTACCTTTGTGACTGTTTTTTTTTTTTTGTGTTATTTATTTTCTAATTTATGCTAATTTTCAATATTTTCAATGTTAAAGTACTTTGAAAAGAGCTTTGGGTCTGCTCTCGCAGAGCTTTACAACCAAAATACCAATTGTTTTAAGAATGAGGAAAGAAAATGTACCTAAACTTAGGTTCACCGACCTTATGAATCCGGTCCGTGAAGCTGAAACCCTAAAAAGTTTTGCGTGAGTTCGTAAGCCCTTCCTGAATTTTAGTAGGTTTTCAGCCCTGGGTATTTTGGCGGACCCAGTTCATCCAGCTCCAATCACAGATCCAGTTCCTCTAACTGGTTCACACATCACTAACAACTATCGATGCTCGATACTTCCGCCTTTTTATGTACATCTCTAACCCACACACACACACTGTTACAGTCATTCTTACCGGCAGCACGCCGCGTTCAATAAACCGAACCGAAACCCAGGGTCGGAAATGATTCCTTCTCACTGTTACATACCTTTGGCACAAACTTAATATACTCTGTGTTCCTTTGGAACCAGTACCAGTACCAATCAATGCTTGTTCCAGCGCCCATGGAACACATTAGCCCCCAGACATTTGAAAAGAAACTTAATTTATTATTTAGCCTACTTTCAGGCGTCATAATATGCTGTAGTTGAAATTACAGCCGCAGCTGCCATACGTGTGTACTGCAGCCAACTTCATTTTGAAGTGCTTTGTCTATATATTGATGTTGTGTGAGTTCATTCCTTTTGCGGAAATTGTTTGAACCCATTAGCGTTCGTACGTGTAATGACAAGAAAAAGTAGTTCATGTTACTATGCAGCTCCTCTTGCCCATACTCCCTTTGGCTTTAAGTGCAAAACAAAATTCATCATTCTGTATCCTGTCTAATTCAATTATTTCTAAACTTAAAGCCCGCAGGCAGGGTAACGTTACTCTCAACTCTCTCCACATACTTTACACAATGCTTGAGACTTTAATTCTATGATTGATGCAGTTTTTTGATTCCTTAACCACCCCTTGGCCTGGGGTAGGGGTTAAGATTTCTTGTATACTGCAATCATTATTCTTTGTTTGCTTTCGCTACGCTCGGTCGTTTATGTAAGTAAATTCTGTGTACATTTCAAATGTCATAAATAGATTTATTCAAAAAATTTATCCGAGATTTCTCGTGTGCGATCGTTAATTGTGCAAATTGATTTAATTGCCAAAATAAGTTCTAAACATTTACAAATGCGAATTGCGGTCGGTTTCGTCATGAAAATCGAAAAAAAGGTGCAAAATTTGTAATAAAATGAAATTCAAATTCGTTTCTATAATTAAAACTGAGTAATTGTTTAGAAACATGAAATAAATGGTAATTTTTTTTAGAAATTATTTGCTACAGTTTTTCGACTTTGATCAGCTGATTGTTTGTTTTAATAAAGAATAATTGTTTAAGAAAATAAATTGAAAATTTTTATGCGTTGATTGATTTAATGTTAAGCAAGTGTTGCACGAGATTTTGCACATGTTTTTTTAGGGGATTTGAGTATGATTAACCGAACTCAAGGTTGTTTATGCGGGAAGGAGAAAGCTTTTGAAATTTTAAATGATTTAACAATATTGGCATGTGCTTCACACACACACACACACGCACATATGCCCACTCATTCAATTAAACGTCAATTTACTGCAGGACATTGCAGGCATTGTCCAGTTTTTGGAAGGGCCTTTCGGATTTTAAAATGAAAATTTCATTCATGGCGCTTCACTTCGTCTGACACTCGCGCGTGTGCGTTTCCATTAATCACTTTTCGCCCACTCCAACGAAATGTCTGTCCATAAATGACCAAGTGATTGAATCAATGTGGGTCTGAAAATGTTCTTCGTTTTTCGCTGCTTAAAATTTTGCCCTCGTAGCCGTTACATTTCCCTTTTTCTTTTTTTGAACATTTATTTTATATTGTTTTTAAGTTTAATTAAATGTGCGAACATGACGCCTGACTAAAGCTTTGGGCTCACCACATAACCCACTTGCCCACTTGCTTGCTTGGCTTGTATTTGAAAGCAATTTAGTTGAGTAAGCGCAGACACTTCATTGAATTTTAATACGCACTGTCGTTTCATTTGCCATCTAAGACATGTCCCTGGATTCCCATACGCATCCTCAGCCTGACAATTTCAAGCACAAAACTAACTATGTAGGAGGCAACCGAACAGCAGACGCACCGCAAAAATGTTCAAAAGTTTGTGTGTTTTTCGGCTTGCTGAATTTTGTTATACTCTTTGGGCTGGGATTTATATATTGTAAGGACAACTACACTCAGAAAAAAGAATTTAATACTCCAAACAGATCAAGCTCCAGTGGTTCTATAGATCGAATCAAGTCAAACATTGAGCCCATCTAAAAAAATTTTTTTTTTCCAAATTCGCAATTTGCTATGCTCCGGTCCTTCCTCGAAGGACGTTGCTTCATTGGCGAGCTGAGGGACAACCGCTCAAATATCTGCCGCATTAGAGTGGGTATGACCCAAGGAAGAGTAATTGAACTAGTACTGTGCACCGCGGTATTTCCGGTTGCAGACGCCCAAAACACTTAGCTGCCAGCCGTGCTGGACCTAATATATCTGCCTCTGGGGCACTGCCTGTCACATCCATTCAAACGGTTGAGACGGTGCAGAGCAACATATTCGCATAATGCTCGCTGCCCCCTGGTATATCCGTAACTCCACCCTTTAGAGAGACTTTGGCACTCCCCCAGTTTGCTCTCATCTCAATCGTCAAACCAGCAGATGTAGAGAACGATTGCAGGCCCACACAAATCTTATGTTATAATAAAAACGCACACAAGTATAATTAAAGATGCGTTGTTATTTTTTTTAAATTATCGTTTAAAAACATTATTTTTTTCACCATATCATCCTTCGATGTAATTGCGGACCTTTTCTCTGATATGAGGTTTCCGGCTTGAGAAAAGGCTCTCTCTGATGAGGCACTGCTTGCAGGAGTGGCCAAAATTTTGCAGCTAGCTTTGTACAGAAGGGGAAACTGGTCTTTATGGTTTTCCCACCATTTTAACGGATCAAAGTCTTCACTAAATCTGCTCATACTGCTCGTATATGCTTTTATTTCCCGATTAATTATGTCCTCTTCAGTTTCGTGTGAAAAAGATCGTACGAAGTCGTCAAATGCACCATTTCCAGTTGTGGGATTGATTATGGTGTTATTTTGTGTATGCTCTTGTGACATGAATTTCCTCATAATTATTTTTGCAGTTTTCAATTGTGACAGCCCGTTCTTCATCCGAAAATTGTAATAGTTCATTTGCAGGCGGAAATAGTAGCAAAGCAATTTTATTTGTTAAGCGAATAACTTTGGTCTAGTTTTGTAGCGATTTTTAAGATTAGTTTTTTTTTTAATAAATATTGTTTGGCTTCAAATTTGGGCCGAACTTGGCTCCCAACTGTATCATCGCATCAGCAAACTTTTCTACTCCCGAATCTGCCATCAATTGAAAAGGTCGACAATTTTCGACTGCCCACTCAGTCGCAATTTTCACCACTTGATTTTTGCTTTCCGTGTCTACTTCTATTATAGGCTCATCGTTTGGGTTGTCTCCGAAATTTTTGCAGCACTTATGACGGGTCAAATTGGAGGTGCTTTTATTAAATTTATAAACACTGCTGCACTTTCTGCATCCAACAAACTGGCCGACCTCATTGCTTTCCTTATCCAATATTTTTCCAAAGATTTCCCACACTCTGCTTCTTCCACGCTTTGGGCTAATGCTGAACTCTCCAGAAATAAGCTTCTTTTTAATATCTTCTTGGGTTGATATTAAAGCCTCCGTGGAACATGATGAAGACTATTTATGAATTAAGATAAAACTTTAACTTTAGTCTATACTTATTTGAAAAACCTTTTACCTAATTTTAAACGTTCTAAATATTAAACATATACTTACTGATTGGTCCAGTGCAATTTCATAATTTTGCTCCATTTCTTCTCAATAATTTTTGAATTAACAACGAAATTGAAGAAAATTAATTTTGTTTAAATTTGCTCAGAAATGAATGACAATTAGGCTCTGAGCTATTTGATCTATTCATTGAACCCTTTGAGCTATTTGAGTTGAGCATGATTGATCTAGTTGCTTTGTTGAGCTGATCTGAGCTGAATCATTTCAAACAGATCAAACAGCTCATGGCTCATGTCATGAGCTATAATTTAATGAATCAATAATTTTGTGAGCTATGAGTAGAAGTTCATAGATAGTTCAAATCAGAAACAAAGTCAAGGGGAACTTTGATTCGATTCATGCAGGGCTTACTATTATTAAAAAAAAAAAAATAATAAAAAAAAACTGATAAAAAACTACATATAAGAGGCAAACAATAAAAAAAAAGAAATAAAGACACGCAATACAAAACAAAAAACATTATATACACCATACGTGATTCAATATAAGATATACAAAATACAATAAATAAATCAAATTCTAAAAAATATTAAATAAAAAATAAAACTAATACATACCTAAATACTCAATACTCAATACTCAATACTCAACACTCAACACTCAATAAACCAAAAAAAAAAAACAATATAAATATAAAATAATATTTAAAAATAAAAAACGATCAAAAAAAAAAAAAAACTGAATAACAAATACAAATAAATAAAAATTAATTAAAAATAATAAATAATAAATTAAAAATAAAAAATAATAAATATAAAATTCTAATTTTAAAAAGAAAAGGCTAAATGGAAAAAAAATACAAAAAAAAAAAAAAAAAATACAAATTTTCATATTTAATTAAAAATTATTAAATACTCAATCCTTAGTACTTATACTCAGTACGAAATTCGCAGTGTTCGACACTCAGATTTCAATACTCAGTAGTCGGTACTCAGTATACAAACACACACACAATCTACCTGCTGCTACGGCAAGTGGCAAATGCGGCTGACTTTGCGAAAGACAAAGGCGTACCCAAAAAACACTCAGGGCCGTTTTCTGATGTTCCTGTTTTTGCTCAAATCGAAATCCACCTTGATTTCGCAACTAGGTGGATTTTGTGCAATAGATGGATTATAAATTTGGGCATTTGCGCCACGGTCACACCGGGAGGGCTGGAAGGGCACTAAAAGTGAGTTGGCAGCGCCTTGCAGTCGGCGAATTTTGTTTTTATGTATGCGCGCCAATTTTCAAAGTAAAGCATGCATTTTACAGAGGAGGAGATGTTTTTGAACGACTTGTTACTATGATGGGAGATTAAGCAATAGGTCTAAGGCTAAGTTCACCCAGGCAAATAATTTGGACAAATATTGATAAAAATATGGCCATAAAAGGCCAAATTGCTTTGAGGCATATTTAATAAAATTATTTACGTATGAAACTATGGCTTTTATTTTAAATTTAAAATCTTCTGTAGTTAAATTGGAAAATTAACGGACCGGGTTAAAATAAGCAATGAACTAGGGGAATTAAAATGGGGATCTGTCTCTTTGGCTATGTCTGCAGGTGTCTTGCATACAAAAGCTACATCAATATTTTTTAAATACATGAGGATGAAATAGATGGCACAAAAACCATCTAGTTGGCTAACCATAAATGTGTAAAAAAAAAACAGAAAATACACATATATTTTTAAAAACAGCAACATATAGAAAACGGCCCCCTCAGACTCTGACTCAGAGACTAAATTTGTCTAATTTTAGGTCTCTGTCAAAATAACGAGATATAAATATATCGATTTTTAGTGCTAAGGTATTTTTAAGAAATCAAATGAGGGTCACACTGTAGGCAGACATTGTACAAGATAAACGAAAACAAGACAAACAAACAGGCAAAAAGAAAAGTCAACCCTTATATGCTTAGTATACACCTCAACAAAGGAACTGCCAAAACAAAAAATTCCATTTAAAAATAACTCTCAAAACTTTTAACACCAAATTCCTTTGTTTTGTGAGTTATTTTTATATGGAGTTTTTTGTTTTGGCAGTTGCTTTGTTGAGGTGTATACTAAAGCTATAGATGTAAATAGAAAACCGTGTAAATAAAAACAGAATATCTTAAAAATCTCTCATTTTAACAAACCAAACCAACGAAGATTTGCTTACCTATGTAAGTATAACTTTCCCACTTAAGCCACTTTTGTTTTAGTTACCTTACAATCATCCTTCACTTGATGTAACTAAAATTTAACCGATTTGTTTCCTCAAGTGGATATACTAACAGAGTCAATTGCTGTCAAAGCTGCACTTCCTTCATGACTAAGTTATGACACCTCACATGTGCCTCTAATACTTGTCGTCTGGCTTGGTGTCTTGTGGTCTGGTTAAGTGTTCGTGTTTGGAGATCTCAGTGTCTCACTATATCTGTGGGCGGGCTTAAACACGCACTTAAAGCCGACATGCATTTGTGCATACAAAAACACAAGCACACGCACACCCATACCCATGCAGACATAGATTAACAGTGAGAGCAGAGGCTGGGCAACGTTGCGTATGCGTAACAAAAACGTGACACAAATATGAAAGACAGCCAAAATGCCTTCCCATTAAATGTCACTGATATCTCCCTTTATGTATGTAATAACACCCTTTTCAGATTTCAATAGACAAACTATAATTTAAGACCACTTTTGGTGATTCCTTGTCCTTGGGGTTGGCATTTAAATGCCAACAAAAGGTTGATTTTCAATTTCGAAATTAATAAATGGCTTTCATGCCGGGGATTTACCTCCTTTGGATGCGCTGAATGTGCGCAATCTATCCACATCCTCATCGTCATCGTTAACGCGCAGGTGGTGCATGTTCATTGTGGGTACGTCCAGAAAGGCGTTGGATTTCCTGTGTCCTAAAGCAAAAAAAAAAAAAAGGAAGAAGATAAATGTCAACGGATTAGGTTTAAATTAAATTCTGTAAATGTATTTGCTGTACAAGTTTTATGACTTGACACATGCTCGCTGTCTCCCAGTTGTCAGTGGAAACATATTGTTGACGTTTATGTGTGTGGCTTTTATCATATTTTGATATGTCCGCCTGAAATGTGGGTCATTGGTTAGGTTCAATGATCGCCCTAGTTTGTTTAATTAAATCCCAATAATGGGAAAAGTCGAAGCAATAACGAAGTATGAAATGTTGAACTCGAGGGGGGAAATAATTGATAATTGGAAAAATGGTTAAGAAGTGAAGCTCAAAGTGAAAGACCAGACAGCATTAAAAATTGAATTATTTTAAGGTATTCGCTTTAAAACTTTTGTCTTTTAAAATACTTTAAAGCTCCAAAAAATAATCCAAAAATCTTTGTCCTAAATGATAAAACGTACAAACGAAGCTCTTTACGACGATAAATCCGATTGTAAATTTATGTACTGGCAAAAAGACTCTTTTCGATAAACTCCAAACCAGATGACTATCAGACCTAAACCAGATCCCCACCATTTCTCCACCAAAGCCCACCAGGTCTCCACCAGATCCCCACCAGATCCAAACCACATCCCCACTAGATCCAATCCAGATCCTCACCAGATCTCAACTATATCTCCACCAGATCTCCACTAGATCCCCATCCCCACCAGATCCCCACCAGATCCCCACCAGATTCCTTCCAGATTCCCAACAGATCTCCACCAGATCCCCAACAGAGCCCACTAGATCCCTACGAGGACCCTACCAGATTCCCATGAGATTCCCACCAGATCTTCACCATATCTCCACCACATCCCCAACAGATCTTCACCAGGTCCTCACCAGATCTACACCAGATCTTCACCAGATCCTCACCAACTTCCCAATTCCACCTCACAACATCCCACTTCACATACAAACCACTTGCTGCTAAGGCAATGGTAAAAGCGGCTGATTTTGCAAATACAAAATGCTAAGACATAGGTATGGTATGGTAGGTATAACCTGTTGCAAAGACAAAATTTTTCTAGTGTTAGTCCGTAAAAGATCTTCGCTCTGTTAACTTTGTCCGCGTCCAAGATTTTAAGAAATTCTACAAATTGTGTTGTTGTATCTTGTAGACAGTCCTAAATCATCCAACCAAATTTTCTAGGCTCTCGAAAATTCCGGAATTATATATTAATCCCTTTCGTCAAGTGGATGCTGAAAACATATCTCTCCAGCACGACCACATAGTGAATTTCGGGTTTACTGATATTTCCCGGCACCCATTTTCAGGTAAATATATGAAAATTGTGGATTTCACAGCAGCATCAGCACTGATTGCACATAATTGGGAACGTATAGATTCCTAAGTCTTTCCCAAAATTAAAGAGACAATATTTTTGGATAGATATTCGACATAAGTCCCGTTTCGTTGAACCAATAATTATGAACTAAATTTCAAAACCCATTGAGCACACAAATAAATTTCAATTCAAATTAGCTTTCCCCCTTTTTCCCCACCCCCTCCTCCACAGCTCTCGACTCTTTTCCCTCGCCCCCCTCCCTCTTCTTGCGCTCTCCACTCTCCCACGAGCTGTCATTTCGTTCTGTTTGTACTTCCTCCCCTCCTCTCTCTTGTTAATTGCTATTTCTTTTTAACACATGTCTCTCATTGCAGCTATCATCTGTGTCAGAGAGCCAAGATACATACATACAAAGACATACCTTATTTGTGTGAGTGTGATTCGTTCCCCCTCTTTTGTCCACAATATTGCCTTAGCGTCACAGCCATTTATGTGGCCCATACAAACTTTTCTTTAACCTTTTCACCCACTTTGCGGTCAAATTTTCAAAAATTTCCTTCTTAGTGCGCGCCTGCATTAATAAACGATCTTCAGATCTCTACGATGAGCAGTTTTCGATAATATGTCAGTGTGTCAGTCAGTCGGGCTTTCTTTGGCCTTTTCACCAACTTTGCGGACAAATTTTCCAAATTGTCTTTTTTAGTGCGCGTCTGCATAACTGAACGATCTGCAGATCTGTACGATATGCAGTTCAGTCTGCCAGGGGCCTACAGATTTATAAGTATAAGATGTGGTCGGAGATGCTTACAAACATCTGCACCATTTTAATCTACCCTCTGCAAGGGTTGTTTTTTAAATTTTTAAAAGTCTAAAGCTAAGTTCACACAGTCAAACTAATTTACACAAACTGTCATGGCGGAGTTTGACTGATTTGTGTTCGAATTTGTCTTGGTGTTCACACACACGTCAAATAAATTTTAATCGAAATTTGTCGAAACTTGGAAAGTTTCAATTGAATTTGGCTTAGTGTTCACACTCGCAAATTTGGTGTGCGGTAAATTTATGTTTCACAGAAACTAATGTGGTATGTCGATAGCCGCCGTCAAATTATCGACTCGGTGCGATACATTTATATCTGGCTAATGAAATTGTCCAACTGCAAAAAAAAAATAAAAAAAATAGATGGCAAAAAAAAATCAAAGAGAAATATTTCCAACGTCGCCTTCTCCAATCCTTGTCAGGATTTTCCTTTTCCTCTGGTCGCATTTGTTTGTCATTAGATACGGAGATTTGTCCACTTTCCCGCATCTCCGCTTCCAAAAACTTGCATTCGAACTCTTCGACAATATCTACCCAATCATTTGCTCCCATAATTTTATTTGAATAATTGGTATCGGACGCATTACAAAAGTTATACCCACGCAGCCCAGACAATTTAATAACCAAACTGTATTATTTTACTTTATCTTACATCATTAGGCTAGTTCTTATCCAAATTAGATATCCAAACTGATTTACAAAATAAAAGTCTATAGCAATTAAAATCAAAATCCCGGACAATCATCACAAGTTTGCCCTAAAGTTTGTTCTTAAGTTTATTCCCCTTACATTTGACTTGCAAGATCAAACTAGGCAAATGCGATAACAGTTTGACAAACAGTGTTCACATAGCGTTCAGACAGCACACAAACTTATCGAAAACTTGATTTGTCAAACTCGTCAAATCGGTCGTCAAACGAGTTTGACTGTAAATAAATATGGCGTTCACACACAATGCAAACTTATTTTGTTAAATTTTCGCCATATTTGACAAATTAATTTGACTGTGTGAACTTAGGTTAACACATGTCTCTCATAGCAAGATAGCTGTTGTCTCAGAGAGTCAAGACAACACATACCTAATTTGTGGGAGTGTGATTCGTTCCCTCTTTCACTATATTTCGCGCTCTTAATAAAACAGCCTTGTTCACGTGGCCTATACAAACTTTTCTTTCGCCTTTTCACCCACTTTGCGGACAAATTTTCAAAATTTTCCTTCTTAGTGCGCGCCTGCATAACTAAACGAAGGTCTATGCCAAATTTCAGATCTCTACGATATGAAGTTTTGGCTGTGGGTTGATAATTTGTCAGTCTGTCAGTCAGTCGGGCCTACAGATTTATAAGTAAACATGAGATCGGAGATGCTTACAAAAATGTGGACAATTGTAATCTACCCTCTGCCAGGGTATAAAAAGAACTCACAAAATTTTTTTTTTAATTTTTTAAAAGACTTTAAGAAATTTTGAGAAAATCTCTGCTAAATTTACAAAAACAAATAGTCTGTATAGCTATTTCAATGACTCCTCAGCGGACTTTGCTTTAAATTTGAAATTTATTTTGTTCCATTCTACTCTTAGTTGCTCAGAGTCAGCTCCGGCCCCCCCATGGTTATCCCCTAAACCATTTATGGTCAATTTTACAATATTCCGACTGCACGCTGTGAGTAATTTGTCTGAGAGCTGTCGGGTTTATGCCGTCGAGTACATAAAACCACAAACTCGGGCACTTGACTAATTTGTTGCCGTCACAGTTTTTGATGGTTTCATTGAGCCATTAAATGGGGCCCCAAGTAACTACTTGAGTTCCTATTCCTTACCGTGCGGCTGTGGCCTGTGACGCTGTGAGAGTTTGCGTCGTTGTGGAGGCGTTTCGGTCTCACTTAAACGGGGCTCACTGTTGCAATAGGAACGCGTCTCCTGGAGGGGTTGCTGTTGCTGCTGCTGCTGCTGGGCCTTGGTGCGTTGACGAACCTGCAGAAGAAAAAAATAAAAGGAAACATGTTTTAGCTTTGTAATCCATTTATCAAGCAGAATAAGATCTGCATTCCCCAGGCTGTCCGGCTGTGATTTACGAGGGTTTTGCAAATACTAAATTGCATTGAATACCAATAAAATTGCATTTGCTTTTGCCCTCATAATTTATTGGCAACAGACCCGACGACGTCTCCATAAATGTCAAGGTGAAAGCCACTCAAACTGCAATCAGCTAAGCGTTTGTTTCTGGCCCAAATCCTTTAAACAACGAACCACGACTTGACAGCATCAGGACGGAAACGTGTCAGCGACAACGAAAAACTAATTTCCACACCTGTCTCCCGCTGATGCTCAGATTCTTTTCGCAACTTTGGACCACGTTTATGTGTGTGTGTGTGTGTGTGTGGGGGGAAGCGTATGCAAAATGGCCAACTTTGTTAGTTTGTTAGTTAACTTCCGCTTCATGGATTCCTTGCGCTAAGTCTCACATTTGTATGGTGAAACGTTGCACGCCGGAAGCGTTTGTTACGTGATGATGTTGGTGGCTGTCAAGTGGCCATGGATTTGGGGCACGTTGAGAGTTTAGTCAGCCGTAGCTGGCAAAAGCCGCAAAAAAAAAATCCACAGGGTGTCCAAGTGGGTGGCAGACCATTAGGTGGTCTGTTTATTTAGTGGCCACACTTTGCGCTTTTTATGGCCACACACCCGCACACATACCCATACCCATACCCATTTTGTGGGCTCTCGTGACCAGTAATTGCTCTTCTTTCTTCCTTGATATTTGCTTGGTCTACTTTGACTGGCTGTGGCTTAATCAAATATTGCTGCATGAGATACTTGGACATGGACTTGGACTTGGTTATGTTTACTTAAACTGAATGTGGATGCAGCCTGTCTTCGTTTAGCTAAACAGAACTCGTGGAAATTAATTACTTCCTGCTTTTATACGTTTGCCCTCTGACTTTTGCTTGTCCTTTCTATTCTCAATTTGTGTCTGTTTAATCCGCAATTAGACCTTGGGGATCATAAAGTATATTTATTTTATTTATCATGCAGCTGAAAATGTGTGTTGTGAAGAGAATGAGGTATAAAAGCGGTTTTTTGGGGCAATTCTTAATTTCTCTCACGCTGCACCACAACAATGAACAAAAAAGCTTTGGAAAATTTTTACTTTAAATTGGGAAATATGAAAGACAAAAGTTTTCGGAAAGGAATGCTTGGATCAGAGATTAAAACCCTAACAAATAACGGTTAGGGTTACTATAACTGTTCCGGTTACGGTTATTTTACGGTTGTGGAATATGGGTTACGGTACGGGTAACGGTTATTAACTTTATTCTGTTTCGGGTACGGTAACGGTTATTAGTGTAAAATATCACCGACTCATGCCATCAACTTTAAGGGAAATCGTTCTCTCTTTGAACTCATTTCAAATGTCCTTTGCAAGAAGGCCTGATTGGCGAACGACCCCATCTCTAAATAAAATTTTCGCACCTCATACCTTTGATCATTCGGTTTAAGATCGGTTTAATTCGGTCCGAAAGCCAACGTCATTTACAACTGACCATCTACTGTACACATCTCTGATTTCTAGTTAAATCATCATAAGCATCTCCGATCTCATGCTTACTTATAAATCTGTAGGCCCGACTGACTAACAGACTGACATTTTATCAATCCACAGCCAAAACTTCATATCGTAGAGATCTGAAATTTGGCATAGACCTTCGTTTAGTTATGCAGGCGCGCACTAAGAAAGAAAATTTGGAAAATTTGTCCGCAAAGTGGGTGAAAAGGCCAAAGAAAAGTTCTGGTTATGACCTCTTTTCCACCAATTCCCAAAAAAAGCTTGATTTTGATCGCGGCATCGCTTACTTAAAAAAAGTGAGGGTAACAGTATTGTGCACAAGAAAATTCATCATGAGTCATAAAGCAAACAAAAATTGTTTATTCCTCTGTCAAGAGCAAAGCGCCACTTGTCAAGATGACGGCGTAACTTGCACAAATGCACAAGTATGTTCCAGAAACATTTTTCTCTCACAAATTCATTACATACATACTAGAGACCTGTACGAGTGATTCCGGCATCGTATGATTACAGGTAAAGATAATCCTTTTAACGATGTTACGACACTTGTGAGTATTGTAATTACGTAGTAATTGGCTTCGTGGCATTGTACGATTATAATCGTAGATCCATATGTATAACATACGTATACGTATGTTTAACTGTTTCTCGGGAGCTGTTAGCCTTTGCACATAGGTCAAAGAGGGCTCCACGTCTTCCTTTTCATCTTGGCTTCAGCCATTTTGGCAAAAATTAAATATAACTAACACTCAAAGACTTCTGTGATTCGGCTGCTGATGTCGGTTTTTGCTATAAGCCTGCCTTTGGGATTCCCAAGCGGTTATAGCAATGCTGGCTACGCTAACTCATTGAGCATAGGCAAAGACTGCTGATGATTAAATTGTGGTAATTCATGAAATAGCTATATAGTCAACCAGCCTCCTTTGTGGTGTGTGTGTGTGTCTTGTTTTGGATAAACAAAAATCATAACTTATTGACCTTGAGCCTGCTAAAAGTTCTATGATTAAAGTACTTTTGTATCTGGTCAATTCGGCTTAAGCTGGGAAAAACCAAACTGTGACCAAAGCCTAAAAAACGAAAAAAAGTTAGAGCCGGTGCAGTAGACCCATATGTTTAATACGATATTCACAACCTCTGTATTTTCCGACTTTTTGGAAGTTGCTAAAATTATACCCATATCAAAAGAAAAAGCGTTTTCAGCTAACTCTATTCTCCCTTTTTTGGCAAAAGTACAACTAATGGCCAAACAGATTCATTTTCTAAAAATTAATCTAAAATTAAAACCATTAAAAAAAAATAAATAAAAAAAAGCATTGGAACAACGGATTGACCGCAATATTTTAAGCTCAATATATATAATTATTCTTATATTTCTAACTCCAACTTCTTAAGTGTCTATTTGTGTATAGAAAAAGCAGTGGTCTCGGGTGCTTAGTATGTCAGGTTTTTAAGTCTCCAACTCGTTGGTGTCCCCTCAAGGTTCTGTCCTTGGGCCTTTACTCTTCTCTGTGTATATCAGCGACCCTTCCTGATTGTCTGAAGGCTGTAATGTCCATTTGAATGCCGATGCCGTACAACTTTATGTAAGTCGATCGATACGTGAATTGAATGAGTATGTAAGAATTTGTAAGAGGGATCTAATGAAATTAGTGAGCTAAAACAGATAGTTTGGGGCTAAATCCCCAAAAGTCGAAATGTGTAGTAATCTGCAAGAAGCTCTTAATATTAGTGATCTGCCTAAGCTGACAATAAACAATATTGCGCTGGAATATGGAAGGATACCACTAACCTAGGAAGCCAATTAAATAATACTCTAACGTGGAGCGAACACATTTCGAAAGTGTCGGGGAAAACATTCGGGTTAGTTAGACGATTGTTGCTTACCCGAAAACTCATTCCTCCTCATCTCAAGCTTTTGGTTGCTAAAACATGTCTCATCCCGACTCTATTCTATGGTGGAAATATTTATAACGAAAAACATAGTTTGTCAGCGCGTAAACAGCTGCTCAAAAACATTTTTTTCATTCAATCTGCCCGCTATTAGAAATAAACTGCCGTATAACATTAGACTTTGGGAACGCAATGCATTTTTAAATCTTAGTTAACTATTCATCATCTCAAAAGACAAACATGGTTAAATTTTTAGAAAAGTTTTGTATTGTATTAGGTTATTAGGATTATATGAAATCTATTTTTATATTTTTTTTAAATGTACTATGTATTTCATAATCTTTTTGTGATCTCTATGTTTTTTTGACCAAAGTGCAATTTATACCTATGTATGTGTAGCGTTGGTATAAAACCGAAATAAAATTAAAATACTTTTAGGCGGTCCTAGTAGTGGGCCGACACCAGCTTTTACCTCGATCTGGGTATGTACATACCTTTGTACATGCAAAAATTTGTGTTACAGGAAAAGATTAACTTGAAAAAGGCAATCGCGCAAACAATAACAATATGTATAAGCTCAAGGCCTTACGGACATCACGACGTACGTAGCTAAATTTCATCGTTCTAGACAAAGTGTAGTGTACTAGACCAAAAAACAAATTACGCCGAAAATGTAAGTTGGATTGTGGTATTTTTAGATACACTGGCGGTGGGTCACACTGCTCGTACATGTTTTTAAAAATAAAAAAAAGTCCAAATGCTTGGGTATGGGAAGATCCCAAATTACATTCCGCTCTTTCGGCCCCAAAACTAAATATATATTTTTTTTTGAAAACCTTTCAAAACGACTCTTTCGCTTTTGATTTGGAGCCATGTTCTTTTAGCTAAAAAACACTCCAGCTGATCGATGCAGCAATTGACATGGTGCATTCATAATGCTGCGTCTGCTGCCTAAAGCACAATAAGGCCCAAAGCCAATTTACATAGTCACCACAAATGTGATGTCCACTTCTCACCTCCGTACTTGCAAAAAGTTCAAGTGGCGAAATCGTAACTTCTTTCTTCTTCCCTATATTTTTGTATGAAACTTCTCGTTACTTCGGATGTTCGTATGGGCCTTTAATTGACATTGTAACAACGCATATAAGGAAAGACGAGAAAGGTAAAGATTTTGGTTAGCTGCACTCTCTCTTTCTCGTTCGATCTCTTTCCTTTGTGCCTAAGAGAATAAATTTATATATGTATGTGTGTCTACATCAAATAAATTTCCGTTTATTGAAATTTTTTTTTCGAAATTTTAACTAATTGAGCAAATACCGGAATTAAGCCATATATTTGTTTCTGTTTCGATACTGTTAATGGTAATGGGGTTACGGTCATAAGATCATAATTTCGGTTACGCTTGGGGTTTCGGTTACAAATTTTAAAGTGTTTCTAGCGGTTAAAGGTTACGTTTTTAATTTCTGCCTTATATGCATCTCTGATTCAGTTCTGGGGCATATTTGACTTTGTTCGTGAGCTACTTGGTCCTTCAGTTACAGTATGACTCATAACCACACACAATTGTATGAAAGTTAGTAACTTTTCCCACTTGAGTGGATTCCGACTATTGTTCCCATTCCGACTTGCACTTATTTTTGTTCCTAAAACTCTTCGATGTGCAATCTCAGCCAGTGCATATCCATTTTCTCCATTGAGAATAGCTACACATTCGTCTTCTTTGAGTGTAGTTTTAGTTCTGTATTAACATCTCAGTTTCTTGAGTATCAGGCATGCACCCGCAAAATTCAATTTGAAGCGCATATCTAGAAGCATTGCGGTGGTGGAGCTCAAACAGCAGCTGTTCCACTTCATCATAGCCTGGCATACCTGCCTTTGGCAAGGAACAACTTAAATTTTGTTAAATGTGCTGCATGTATTTCACTTAACAGCTGGTTCCATGTGCAGGGTAAAACAACTTTGGCAACTGAAAGTTTGTTTTTTATTGGGGCTTCGCCAAACTTAACTCTGGCGTAAGAGTCATTTCTAAGTTTATAAAACTTTGAGCACCCAAAAACTGTAATGAAAACGTTTTAAAAATAAAGCGAGAATATAAAATCTCAAATTACCAAATTAACTTTCTTATAGAACTTTAAAGTTGTAAACATTTTACAGCCAAAATAATTGAAAATATTGAAAGTTGGTTGAAAATGATAGTAAAATAAGACATATTTGTTTAACGACAGCAAGCTTAAGAACAAGGCTGCAAACCTTTGAAAAAACGGTCCGCGAGTTCGAACCCGATAAAGTTTAAGGTTCGGTTCCTAAGGTTTTGGCTCATGGATTGATTTGCCATTTATTAACTTGACTTCTGCTTTATTTTCTTCTCGAAGTCGTAATATGCCGAGCAACAGGTAGATTGAGAAAGTATGTGTTCAAATTACTGAGCATCGAATTCTGATTCTCGCGTATTTAGTATCGAATACTGATTAGGTAATAGTGAGTATAAAGTACTCGAGTTATGAGTTTCGAGCACTGAGTATCGAGTTTTGAGTATTGAGTTCTTAGTATCGAGTTCTGAGAATTGAGTACTGAGCAGAGTTCGCAAAAATCTCCCCCGTTTACCTGTGTGAGAAATCGACCTCTT
Source organism: Lordiphosa stackelbergi (assembly GCA_018904235.1). Classification (NCBI taxonomy): domain Eukaryota; kingdom Metazoa; phylum Arthropoda; class Insecta; order Diptera; family Drosophilidae; genus Lordiphosa; species Lordiphosa stackelbergi. The sequence goes on along the minus strand of JAEIFU010001106.1, from coordinate 15,411 downwards.
TCGCGCGACCACATTGAATAGAGGTACCGAAACAACCATTTACTATGCTCTCTGCCTCTCTATGGTTGTGAGAGGAGAGAACCAATGGTCTTCTTCATATGTATGCATCGGTGTGTAAGCTTACAATGATATGAATGTATGCGAAAAACTATATGCGCTCTCTCGTTCTCTCTCACACTGTCTCGCTCTCTGCTTATGCTAAACTCTGGCACTCTCTTAAGTCTGCAACCTTTTCAAATAACATTTTTACAGTTTGGTACTCGAGAAACACCAACAACTTTTAATTCAATCCTGTCCCTCCCGAACCCTCAATTCCATACCTTTAGGCAACAGAAAACTACGTAATTTCGAAAACATTCCCTTAGATAAATCGCAATATGAAATGGTAGTAATTTCATTTAAAAACTAAGAACTGGTACTATCGGGAGTGCCACAGAAATCTCTAGAGATTTCATTTTCTAATTTGGAAAATCTAGTTGGAGCACCAGATGTTCCAATTGATGTTCCATCTCTAAAAACAGGGCTGAATCTCTCGACGAATATGTGTTATATGTTTTATGATGCAATTTTAAATAATAATTCAATTTTAAGTCGCATTGTCCACCAATATAATGCAAAATTTAAAAATTTGTTGGCGCCAAACTTGAGGTGTTAGTTTCCATCCCTTAATCCGCTAGCTGCCATGTAGAGGGCGCCACTTCGACAACAGGCGCTAATGAGAAAAGAGCTTCCAAAATCTCCTAACAAAACATTAGAGGTTTGAAACCAACCAAAAGAAATTTCTGTGGCACCCAAGAATTGGAATTCGGTTGGAATTTGGTTGGAAGAGGTTTCTGTGGCACCCGTATAGGAAAAGTTCGATCATATATTTGAGTTCTCCACAAAACGCTTCTTAAAAGGATCAAAATAGGCATTTTAAGCAACTTTATGCTAAAATTATCAAAAATCCAGTCGGAATAGAAAATCATTTAGACACACCTTTTTATCTCCTGAGAAAAGTTGGACTAAGGACAAAATATTAAGAATATTGTAGTCGTAATCATCATTCTTAAAGGCTGCATCAGTCCGGCAAAGCTTTGGATTTATTTGAAAGTTATCAAAAGTCGGATAAATCGTATCTTAGGAAGTCAATCAAAGTTGCCCAAATTACAAGTATTATTGTCCGAACTCTTAAAACTCTAAAGATAATTTTTGTTGGTGGTTCTCGGTATGGTTTGGGGTTCCCAAATTCGTGTTCTGCACTGAAACATAAGTATGAATAGTCGTTTAAGCCCGACTATAATATACTCTGTGCCTGCAGTGGCAGTGGCTGTTTCGCTGCTGCAGCGAACTTTCTTTTGGTCATAACTTGACCAATAGATGGCGCCACTACTTCACTTTTTCAAACTGGCCAATAGATGGCGCCACTAATGTGACCATTGTGGCGGTTCCAGTCCCAGTTCATCCAGCTCCAATCACAGATCCAGTTCATCTAACTAGTTTACACATCACTAACAACTATCGATGCTCGATACTCCCGCCTTTTTATGTATCTCACATCTCTAACTTACACACACACTTATCTCTCCGCCTTCCTGTTGGAAATCAGCCCTTCAATGAACTGAACGAGTTAAGATTGTCAACTTCAGTAAGTTTTGCTTCTCATTTCTCCATTCGGTGGTTAAATGGGGCTTTTCATTACCAATTCGTTTCTCACCGACTCCATTATTCAGGCCTGATTTTGCCTTTCCATTAAACTCTGCGTCATTTATAGAAAACTTATTATGAAATTGACAATGCTTCAGTCATAGCAGGCTGTTGCTTAGGTTTAACTTCGGTGCCCCTCCAAACCGACCCTCTACTTCAAGCCAACAACAAAAAGTCATTTCATTTTGCAGTCTTTGCTTTTCTTTTTCTTTGGCTGGAAAACTCATTACAACCCCGCCCCTGTATGCTATGTAAGTATGTAGGTATGTATGCACGCACGTGTGTGTGTTCTGTCGCTTACTTGGAAACTTTTTTTCTACATATATGAAGCATCCAAACAGACAGACTGAGGGAGAGAGAAAGAGCCAAGTCAAAACGCTTGCCAAGGAGAACCTTTTTTAACGCAGACTTTTTGATGTTAGCATTCAAACTGCACATTAAGCCCAGGAGTCAGGAGCAGGAACCAGTGGCATATGGCTACATCACAAATTGAATTTAGTAGGAACATAACTCAATTCACACTCACGCACACATATACTTATCTTCACACTTCAAACCTTAAACAATACATTTTCATTCAACAACATGGAGAGGCCACAGCCACAGGTGGTCACCATTTTGGTGAATCCCAGTCAACACTCACACCTAACTGTCACGGAAAGCATTATCAAGCCCGCTCTTTCGGCTGTCCATCGTGCTGATGACCCCGAGTCCTTGATACTAACTGCCCTACTCAAAATGGAGGAAGACTTGCTGAACTACTATCAGACCTGGCTTAAGCAAGTGGAGCAGCAGCGTCTGGCCGCCGAAGAGTTGTGGCATCTCACACAACGTTACATGATCTACAAGCAGGTGGACTCCAGTTGCAAGTGTCCCCACATCTATGCCATTGAGGGCGAAGAGATCATGATCAACAAATATCATGGACAATACCAAATTATACTAAATTCCAACAAGGTTTTGCGTCAGGCTTTATCATCGATACGTCCAAATCTGTTGACATTTCGTCGTGCCTGCCAGGAACTGAATCTGGAGGAGGAGACTCCGTTCATTTTGGGCGATGCCTTTCACAAGCCCATCAAGTTTTTCATTGATTTGATTGATGAATTGTTCAACTATTTCTACAGTGAACATCTCAAAATGGATTGTGCCTCGCACCAACTGGATCCCCTGGATATAAACAGTTTGGAGCATTATCAGAAACTGCTTAAACCCAAGGAGGAGTTTGAGGAGTATTTAAATCATAATCTAAGCTATTGCAAATGCTTGCGCCTGCCGCCCAAATGCAAGGAACGTGCCCAGGCAGGGCCATTGCACAGCAAAAGCTATGAGCTGTTGCAGGCGAAGAAGACCCGTTGTGCCCGAAACTTGGCACGCATGCTGAACGAACCCTTGATTCGACCCCTGCCCAACCACGAAGATTGGCAGATTCATGTAAATTTGACGCATGAGAATAGCGCATATCTAATGAGTGCACGGCATCAGCGCCGTGTGTTTGCACATGTCAGGGAAGCCATCAATCCGTCCATGAATGAGGCAGTCAATGCATCTAACCATCCAGCATTCTGAATTTTAAGTACTTGTTTACATTTTATTTCTTTTTTTTTTTGTTTGGTTTCGAAACAAGGCAAAATTCACCTTCAACACATAAATTTGAAATAATGCACAAATACAAAATGCAATTTGCAAATTAAGCAGAGCGTGAGGGAAGAATTTACACGAAAATATAGGGGATGGGGAGGGGGAGGGGGGAGTCTTGTTAATGCACACGCAAGGGGGAACAAAGTACTTGGAAAAGGAGGGACAAATATACATATTTCGAAACCAGAAGCGGAACCTATATTTTGAATTTTTTGAGAAACGGTTCGGTACAGCCAACCAAACCGTCACCGAACCGCAGGCAAATCGGTCCTAAACCGAACCCCATAGATCCGGTTCGGTTCGTTTTGGTTGGACCCATCGGACCGAATACAAAACCGAAGCTTCTTAACCTCCAGAAGCGGACCCCCTATGCTTGAAAAGGTGGGCGTCGTGGTACACCCGGATAGAGCAAGGCACTTTACGAATAGAAATCTGATTTTCCCTAGCAGCAGGTGAATTGAGTGTGTGTGTTACTCGAAGCTCACTACTCAATACTCAGCACAGGATACTTAGTACTCGATACTCATTGTTTCGCTACTTAGTTCTCGCTACTCAGTACTCTATACTCAGTATTTGCTACTCAGTACTGGATACTCAGAACTCGATACTCAACTCATGCTCAAAACTCGATACTCGGAACTCAATACTCGGAACTCAATACTCAGAACCCAATACTCAGAACTCGACACTAAGAACTTGATACTCAGAACTCGATACTGAATGTTCGATACTCTAAACTCTTTATTCGGTATTTGATACTCAGTACTCTATACTCAGTTCTCGCTACTCTGTACCCGATACTCAGTATTCGTTACTCAGTACTCGATACTCAGAACTCGATAGTCAGAACTCAATACTCGATACTCAGAATTCTACTATACTCAATGTTCGATAACTCGATACTCGTACTCTATACTCATACTCTAGTTCTTGTCTATTGTTCTTACTCATACTCAGAACTACTCAGTGTTCTATACTCAACTCGATACTCAGTATTCGATACTCAGTACTCTATACTCAGTTCATACTCCATACTCATTCTCGGTACTTGATACTGATTACTCAGTACTGTTACTCATAAACTCGATACTCAGTACTCAATACTCAGTAACTTGATATAAGAACTCGATACTCAATACTCGATTCTAAGTACTCGATACTCAATGTTCGATACTCAAACTCGAGAACTTGATACAGTTACAGTATTTAAGTACTCAGTTCTCGATATTCTGTACCCGATATTCGCTACTCAGTACTCGTTGCTTAAGACTCGATAGTCAGAACTCAGTACTCAGTACTCAGTGTTCTATGCTCAAAACTCGATACTCGGTATTTGATACTATACTATACTCAGTTCCCGCTACTCTGTACTGGATACTCAGAACTCGATACGCAGTACTCGATACTCAATGTTCGATACTCTAAACTCTATACTTGGTATTTGATACTCAGTACTCTATACTCAGTATTCTCGCTACTCACTCCGTACTCGATACTCAGTACTCGATACTCAGTACTCGATAGCTAGTAACTCGATACTCAGTCTTGATACTCAATAGCTCGACACCATAGCCAGAACTCAAATGTTCAGTTTGCTCTGCTCACGTCACTGACCGAAAAAACAAACAAAACGCTCTCGGGCTTCCCTCAACCAAATGTGCTACAATCTCGCGCTCACTGTTCAGTGGCTGTGGTTGAACACACAGCACTGATCGGTCTGAGAGCAACCCCATACCAGGCCCAAGTCAGTCAATCGGTCATAAAATGCGTGCTTCGCGAAGACCAAACTGTAAAAATGTTAGTTGAAAAGGTTGCAGACTCAAGAGAGCGCCAGAGTTTAGCATAAGCAGAGAGCGAGTCAGTGTGAGAGAGAACGAAAGAGCGCATATAGTTTGTCGCATACATTCATATTGTTAGCCGAGCCTAGGCTGTAAGCTTACACATCCGATGACCTTTTGAATGCGTGAAATTTGCCCAAAAGTCCGAGACAGACCTGAGAGGAAAAATACCCAAAAAATATGTTTCTCTCCTCTCACAACCAAAGAGAGGTAGTTGAAGGTTGTTTCGGTACCTTTTTTTAAATGAAGGGGGGTGGTAGGGTAAAAGGTCGAAATAAAAAACAAAAATTGGGAACATTAAGAAGAAAGCAATTCAAAAACAGTATAGAAGGCTATCCATTTGTATAGATCTCTAATCAAAATTTTCAACAAAACCCATTGCATACTTATGGGCAGAGCAGAATGTCAAAAGGTATGTATCTTCGGAGGAAACAATCACTGAACTATTTGAAAGAAAACAATTAGAGCTGCCTCTTAATTTTGAATGGTGTGAAGCAAAATAGGGGATTTTGGTTTTAAAAGGTAAAAAAAAAAAAAAAAAGGGTTTAAGCGAGACGAAAATATTCTCATATGCACTCAGAGAGCGAAAGTGAGAGCGAACAGCTGACTAGTTTCTGACAGATGCGGTGTGGACTTCGTAATTGTTTAGTCTTTATATCCTAGTCTGTGGTCGAACATATTTCAGCAGAACAGCTTTTCAGTAGCTGGCCAGCGGTCAATGAAGTAAGTCAGAGCTGTTAGGTCACCAATACACTTTCACTTTATCGCCTCGAACTTCTTGACAAACGCTGATTTAGAGTCCCCTTACTGAATTTCAGACTAATTCTTTGATCAATTTTTCTTTTTTCTAGCTTTCACTTTCATGTGATTCGCTTTAATCGATAAAATGGAACAATTCGCCATATTGGTCCGTAATTCCCTTGCTATTTTGGGACAAGACAACAAGAAACAAAATAAAATGTCATGCCCTTTATTTGTTTTTAGTTCTTCTCTTAGGTTTAAAAAAAAATTTCAATGAACTCTCTTAAATCTAATAATTTTCAGGTCACAGACACATTGCCGCCCTTAACAGTGGGCTTTGGGCCAAAAACATAAAAAAAGAAACTTTAAAAATACTGCAGAAAATGTGCAAACATACGACTTTACTCTACCCCCAAAAATATATATATTCTACATGTCTATATGTACGTGTTTGTGCAAAGTGATGGGCCCAAGCATGGCATTTTGTATATATATATATATATATATTCTACTCACCGATCTGGCACCCGATGTGATGCGGGCACTTTGCGAGCGCGTGGCCGGCCGGCGTCGCCGATAGCCCGGAGTTCCGCCCTCGGGTGTGGCACTGCCGGAGGCGGAGGGCATATTGTGTATGACCGTCTCAATGCTGGCACCCGTGGCACAGATGGAGGCACTGCGCGTCTTCTTCTGCATGCGATGATGCATGGGCGAGATGTCGTCCACCATTTTTTTTTCTTTTATGAGTCTGTCTGGTATTTGTGAAATGTATTTCTAATTGCCAAAGTGTGCTGTTCTAGTTGTGGATGTTGTTGCTGCTGGTGCATAATTCATATTCTGTGCGCTGCAAAGAAAACGACAAAAGCAAAACGAAAGCCAAGAAAACATTTAAATTAAATTTAAATCAAAAGCACACATTTTTCAAATATTCTCATGACAATTTCTTGGCCAAGTTGTATAAAAATAGCTGCAAAACAAACTAGAAAATGAAATCAAAATTTTTGGTAGCAGCAGCTAAACATTTGTAACAACATGCAGCATAATTTGCTATGTGATTTTTCATTTCGCTTTCGGCCATTAAATATAAAAATTTCTTGTTTGTGATTTTTTCCCCCTTCTTCCCGTAATTTTCTCTCGCTGAGTTCAATGTGTTTTATTTTTAACGTGTTTCACGTTTTTGAAAAAGAACAAGAAAAAAGAAAGTGGGTCACCCCAGGCGAATGGACCATACCAATGTTATAAAAAAAAGAAAACCACCAACAAAAATTATTAGTAGAAGAAGTTTATTATTATATTTTACAAGTAAACTTAAACTAAGGTAACTGATTACATTGTTAAAAGAGTTAATTAAAAACTTTAAGTCTTTTACTCCTTCTTTTCAACATGGTTGTATAAAAACCGTCCGTGAAATTAGCATAAGTAGCTGCTAAGATGCCTGTTATAGGTAGGTGGGATCAGAACACTCGCTATGATGCTGTTGCGGTTTGCAAAGCGTCTTGATGAAAGCTGCAGGGCTTAGTTCCGTAACAGCGTTGAGTTCGTTTTCAGATAGGAAGACGCTAAAGTGCAACAACGTAACTCAAGGGGGCGTCAACGTGGCCCCGGCACTCACAGGGGTACAACTGGTGGTGTTACTTGGAGGTTGAAAATTGCAAGGGTTCAACAGGCTGTCCGATACTCGATCCTAGTGAGTCAGTGATTTAGAGTTAGGTCTGCGGCAATAGTCTCAAGATGCAGATCGTGGGACGTGTTAAAGTGATCGTCGTGGGTTCATCAAAGAATGGGACCAGTGTCTAGCTGTTTCACGTAGTTAAAAGGGTAAGTGTGTACGTTAAGGGCGACTCAAAGTGGAGAAGTGAGGGAGCTAATACTGTGCAAAACAAAAGAGGTACTGAAGACGTATTTTGTGCGGTTGCGTCCTATAAGCATCGGGTGAGCCAAAGATGTGTCATAGTATAGATATTTAAGCTTTACCTTTAAGGGTAACGTAGTAGTAGTCGAGGTAACGCGCACCCGTAATTAATTTTTGATTCGTGTGATTTGAGGCACACAAATCGTGTAGCGTATTAATCATTTCTGAAGCATTTCGAGATCAAAGACAGTCGGCACAAAACTTTGCGTTTCAGGTACCCTCTGAGGCATTTGTGATGTCGGAAGATGTCTTAAGGATAAAGTGGACTTATAACCTGTGACTAATTAGTGTTAAACCAATCAGAAAGTCTGGACCGTCCAAACCGATGCTGTTTATGTCGTAATGAAAATTCTTAGCATTTTAGTAGAACGATTGCTCAGTTTGTAGAACAGACTATATTAGAATGCTGCTTTAAAATCAATAAAAATACTTTTTTGACTGGATAAGACTGGCAATTGACGTTAGACAAAGATGCTATCGACGTAGAAGCCCTTTGAAATCCATCGAAATTCACTTAGTAGATCCACTTGTTAACCCATTCAGTCAAGCGGGAAGTAGCACTCCGGTTAAATGACGTTAAGAGATCCCCGAGTTGCTGGCGTTAGTGGGTCTCCCTTCATAAATTGGGAAAATATGCTCCTTGAGGAGTCTGGGAAGGTCCTTGATTGTAAAATATTGTGGCGTGTGTTAGCAGTTCTATAAAGTTTAGAGTCGCGTTTTAAAAAATCACAGATATTCTGTCATCCCTGGCGCTTTGTTGTTTCATCCTTTACCGATATAGAGATGCATCTATCTAAGTCAGTTGAAACCACGAAAAGTAAAAGTTTTGCTTCGAGTATGGGTTCCTCAACTTATCAAACCTGAGGTTTTGATTCGAGCCTGGGTTTATGACATCTGAATTCTTTAAAACATTTGTTCTCTCATTCAAGGGAATGTATTAAACACCGTTTACTATTTTCCTTTTCTATTCCACTTTTACTTTTCATTTTGTTTCTGCCAACTAATTAAATTTTGAAACAAATTCTCTCAAACGAATTGTAGACAGCTGCCTCAGCTGTGGCTGCCACTTTAATTTGTCCAGCGGCCATAACTGGCCACATCCACATTCATAGCTCGTTTCTGTGACCCATTCATGTTAACATCTCTCTATGCTCTGTTGCTTTGAGCATCGTTAACATTTATATATATAATATTATTTTTCTTTCTTTCTTTTTTTTTTTGCTCATGGCCATGGTCACCTGTTGGATGTAGCCAGATTGTGTTTAAAATTAATTTCAATGGGCCACAGGTTGCTGCTGCTTAAAGGTCAGGGACAGGAGCAGACACAAAAATTTCCTTTGTGGATTTTCAGTCATTTGTCAAAGTGGAACTTTTTTTTAAACAAATTTTTTATTACTCATACGCCATGTGGCTCGTGTGGGACATCATTTTAAATAATTTTTAATGTAGCTAGTTAAGTGGAATATATGGAAACATATTATGACATAAAAAAAAATCATTAAATTTCCAAATGCTTTGGCAAATCAGTTCACACTTGTGTGAAATTTGTGATTTTCATTAAGGTGACCTCTTTAAATTGCTTATTTTAAGGCTCAATGATCATTCAAGTTTCCCTGCCTTCTTCAGCTTATCCTGGGCATAAATCGATGAGGCAGGCTGTTTCTAGATTTTATTTTTGTTCAAAGATTTTCCAAATCGTTGCACAAATCGTGCTCAAGGGCAGGATTATGCCGCTTACACACACACACACACAAACAATTGGTGTCTGCTTAGTTTAAACTTAACGTCTTTTATGCTGATTATGACGCATATGTGTTGACTTGGAGCGTGTGTGTGTGTGTGTCTGCTACTCATCCTACTGCTCCTTTTGTTATTTTCAGTTTAGATTGAAGCACAAGCCTCGGGGGCTCAGATGTTTACACACAAAATTCACTTCATTTAGTTTTTGACAGTATAAACCGTATATCCTGTGAAGCGGCTTTGATGTGCCTGTGTCTTCATGTGTCATAATTAACTAAAGTCAATGTCTTTGGAATTTCCACAACAATTCATTGGCTGTCACATCAATTGATGAATTTTACGATTTTCGTATTGTGTATTGTGTCACAAAAATGAGATAAATCCAACAGATTATAGCAAATCTGAAATTGAGCTACAAATTTAAATGAAATTCTATACAAAGAGTTCGAGGCGGTTGAAATAAGTTAGCAAAGGAAGTGTGTCTGATACATCTTCATCTTTTTTATTGGTCCCGATGCTTGCATCAGCAATGTTTGCTCCGTGCAAGCTGGCACCAGTTGTTCACACCAAGCTTGGCAATGTCTTCCCGCACCTGGTCGTCCCCTCTTGTCATTTCCTCCATAGTCAGCCGCCTTCGATTTGTACGCCTTTTTTACTGGAGCTTCTTCATCCATCCGAAAGCGCAGTATATATTCCATCAGCAGATTAAAGAAGTCACACGATAAGATATCGCCCTGCCTTAAACCTCTTTTGGTATTAAATGGTTCGGAAAGGTTCTTTCCTATTTTGACAGAGCTTTGCGTACTTTTCAACGTCATCATGCAAAGTCGAACGTACTTTTGCTGGTATACCAAAAGTGCCTGATATATGGATAACCATGGATAACTATCGGTATCGGTCTCGGCAAAGTATCGGTACCGGATTTTAACACAGAAGTCGGTCGATTGACTTGTATACTTAGTATAGCGAATCTGGATTACGACTCCGGAACTAGTCCCCTAAACCCATATGAGAATACATATCGCTCGCAAACTGTAAAGGTAACGCGCTTTGGGGAGTCGGGCAAAGACGACTATTCAGAAAAAGGTACCGTAAGGGAAGTCGGCTTGGCTACATCACCAAACAGGTTGTCGGCAGCTCGTTCTACAACGCGCTTAGATTTGTATTTCTTTCAAAGTGATGGCAAGAGTGAACCAGGAGTAACGCATTTGTAATGGCAATTCGCCGGGAGCCTACTAAGCTACTAAGTAAAACACAAAAATATTCGTCAGATCTGACTTACAACAGTTGCTTACTGACTGAAATTTAACAAGTTGTCAAGGAAGCGAGAGAGTGAGTAGGCCTACCTTGTTTAGTATACCTTGGTTCGAAGTGTTATATATCGAGTCATCGACTACTTGATTGTTTACGGGTGATGACAACTTTTCTGTTACTTGAAGACCTCCACAATTTTTTGCACTCGCTTTCACATAAACAATTCTCTGAATTTTTCAACCAAATCATTGCTTCCCTTTCTAAATTTACTTTTCGGCAGACTACAATCCCATCTTAATCTCTGGTGAGCTTGACTTTAGCTCGAAGTTGACATATTTGGAAAACAATCAGGATTGACTTATGCTGGTGGACTTGATTCCATATTCGGATCCACTTAAGAAGGTTAATTTATATACAACAATCACACTTGATTTGTTTTTGAAGTCAGCTTGATGCTAGAATATTCTTGATATTTGAACTTTATTCGTAAACTGAATTGTTTCAAAATGCAGAATATTGACTTTAGCTCGATATTTTTTTGATTTTTATTAAATTGTGAAAAGAACAGAATGGGCTTGTTCAGCAAAATAATTGATCCCTAGCAGGTATCAGAAAAAAATTTTGCATCTATAGGTTTTTGATGTTGGAGGAGCAGTATCACTTTAAAGAAGCATACTATTTCTCTGATACATGCTCCTGTATCATGATACCTCAAATTGGTTATTATGATGCCGCATTACTCAAGTTTAGTAGGAAGATTATCGCCAATTTATACATACTTGATCATGGAACAAGTTGTTCTGCTGAACATGGTCAATGTTACAGGTTAAACGACATTTAAAAACAATACCACCACTAAGTAGACTACTTCATCCAAACAGCTGTTTCAAGAACTTCCCGTTTTTATCTTCAGTGAATTTTCCCATCGGCAGCAAGTCAGCAGCTGCATTCTGATGGGGTGCTATAACTGTTAGAGAATTTCAAGAAAGCATAAGTGCAAAAACGGACATCAACGATATCAAACGCTAAGATAACAAAGCCTTTCTGAATGTGTGTCTACCTCTCCGCCTTCTCGAGAATGGCTTCGATCTATTGCATTACGTTTATACTTTAATCAACACCCGAATAAACTGGCTTTGAGTTCGACTGATCAAACTTGCATACACAGCATGTTCGCTGCTGATTTTTATTCTGAATATATTCCCATCAATTCCGGTGTTTTTTCGTTTGGCTCAACGATGATTGACTAGAATGAGCAAGAATCACCTCGTATGAATAAACTCATGCAAAAACGCTTGGGCTAAGACGGGGTTGCCGACAGAGATGGCTCGTATATGGGTTAATAGACAAATGTCTTCGCCCCTGGGGGATCCAGTGACCACCGCTGATGTAGAGAATGGAATAATGTGTGTGTTTGGTGACCACGAGAGCCGATTTACTTGCAAACAAGTTCGGAACACTATCTCTTAACCGCTCGATGAGATTGTTGGTATCAACACTAAGGGTGCGCGCACACATGCAGCTGAAAGATGAACTGACAGCAAAGCTTAAGCCTGATCTGGACAAATGAACACGCTCCGTGCATGCTAGTGTGCACAACCAGCACTGGATTGATCTTTCAAGTTCAGTCGTAAGCTCAGCTTAGCAGAATCAATCACGCATGTTTATTTTTTTCGTCTTGCTGATATACTAAAATATCATGCTCAGCCCTTCAGTTCATCTTTCAGTCGCATGTGTGCGTGTGCCCTAAGTTTTGTTGAAGGGCCGATATAAGGCGTACACACGCTTGGCGATGTCTGTAGGTGTTTGGTTTTTGCTGTACCCACCTTTAGAATTCCCACTCCGAGAAAATGATACTTTTCATATCAATTTTACTCCGATATGAAAATATATCAAATTGATATGTTAAAAATATCAAATCGATATTTATTAACATATCAAATATCATTTTAAGTTTTTATCATTTTGAAACTATTTAATATCAATTTAAGTGAAAGATATTATTTTGGATTACCTAAAAGTGACTAAATAGTAATTTTACAGTGACTCAACAGTGACTTAACAGTGACTTAACAATGACTCAACAGTGACTTAACAGTGTCTTAGCAGTGACTTAACAGCGACTTAACAGTGACCTAAAAGTGACTAAATAGTGACTTAACAATGACTCAACAGTGACTTAAAAATGACTTAACAGTGACTAAACAGTGACTATTTTGGATTATTTTCATGCTAAATGAAAAACTTGATATTTTTGAAAAGTTTATTTTGATCAGGAGAATATCAAAATGAATTTAATCTGCAAGCAATGCTGGCTTAATAAGGCCTCTGTCGACTCGCAGCAGACAGGCAAAGACTGCTGATGATTGAATCGGGAGATTCATGAAATAGCTATACAGTAGACTAGCTTTTTCCTTTGGGGTGTGTGTGTGTCTTATAAACTTATAGAACTGTATCCCGCTAAAAGTTCTATGATTGATTTTGAAAGACACTAAAACAGTGAAGTTCCTTACTTACTTTAATCTCGACCAAGGATTATTTAGTTTTCCAGCAGGATGAGTACATAAAGTAAGCTTTTTCGGATTGTTTCAAGCCTTTTGTTTCAAATACAAACAAGTACAACTCGTAATGGAAACTGAAGTCCGAAGGTCGAGATCAAATTTTGTTGAACTAAATAGAAAGTATTACTAGAAAGTACTAATACCATGGATCAATAAGTATTAGAGAGAAAATTTGCGCTGCCTATCAATTTTGCTGCTGCTAAACGATAGATTTACTTTATATTGCCAGTAGGAAATCCCTGTGGTTAGAGCGAGACGACCATATTTTCAAATGTATTCAGAGAGCATTAGTGAGAGCGAACAGCTGACCCAAATGTATCCAGAGAGCGTAAATGAGAGCGAACAGCTGACTAATGTCTGACAGAAGCGGTGTCGACTGAGTAAATGTTCTCTCTAGTACTTATTGCTCCAAGTTAACACTTTGTTTTGTAAGCCCTTCCTTGTTGTGTCTGCTTCTCGAATCTCCCTGCGTTTGTGTGCCTATATTATAGAGCGTTTTTCTTACTGGTCACCTCCCAAGTTCATTGTTTTTGAACCCAGGTGCAAATCAATTGTTGTCCAGTTTGTATTCAGCCCAGCCTCAAACAGGTGTCGGTCCCAACTAACTGCAGGGCCAGCAGATCAGGCCATTTAATATACCCCCCACATACTTATGGGCTTTTTGATGGGGGTTTATCGCTGCCATTTTTTTTTTGTTTGTGATAACTTAAGTTGCTTGGAATCACACACAGCTGTCATCATTTTGCGGGTGGCCTGATTCAAATATATATATACGTATCTCCGTCTGCGATGGCGTCAAATTTCACTGAGGCTATTAAATGGAATGTCCCCAAAATATATGAAAATTAATTGTAATGTGACCGCAACAGAAGGTAGGCCAAACAGGCAAAAATGTGATTAAATTGGGGGAATCTGATGCTTTTCAAAGGCCCAATCAAAAAGCGAACCTACTGCCATTGTCGGGCAATTAAGGAGGGAAGAGATTTGTGCTGATGTTTGTGTGCCCGAGGCCTGAATTGAATGCAAAACAAGGCAATTCACACACACACACACACAAAGCTTTTGCTGACAATACAACGACTTCATCTGCTCCACACACAGCAGTTTCATGCACGACTGAATGGGTCAACTCAGCAAAGTCAGCCTTATACCCTTTTCTTCCTTCTATTTTTTTATTGTGGAAGGTAATGCATCGCTGGATTTTCGGTTTAGTAAATCAAGCGTAAAGTCTTAAGAAAAGTTTTGGGTTTTTTTTTAAATCTTCCTAAATTCCCTTTGACCCCTTTTAAATATTTAGGCTTTAATCATTCCCAATGCTTGACATACTCGAGTTGCAGTTTCTTGCACTTAAGTGCCTTCCCCCCATCCTGTGTGGCCTCCAGGCATAAATCAATTACTTGTATGTACCAACAATGTCTCAGCGCCTCATTTAGAGCTAATGATGCATGTCTAAGTAGTCACCCCAGAGTGGGAAGACAGCGAGACTTAACTAGATTACAAAATATGTTTTGATTACCCTGGCAAATTGAATTTGGCGAAATTAGCTTAAGGCACGCACTGAAATGGATTTCCAGGACGAGACGACCCTTAATGCTAACGCTCTGCCTGCAAAATGGCAATTAGTGTCAATTAGTGCAACTGACTGCACCAGATGCCTAACTTTCAGTTGCCATTTTCCATTAAACTCACGTTTGCCACTTCCTGGGCTGGTGCAAACAGAAAGAAAATCTTTGACGCTACTTTATTTACATCGCATTTAATTGTAAAATGTTTAGATGAGGAAAGTTTCGTTGATGATGATGATGCAAGGGAAATGTATTTTTAGTTTCGATTATAAATACCGCGGACACTTGAAAGAAGAAGATGGGGTATAGACGTCATAGATGCCATGGGAATACATATGTACATACATGCTGTAAGAGTTGGGCCAAAGTGTTGTTGAAGGGGAATTTAATTGAAGCTGTGATGGGAACATTTTGTTCAGGTTGTGAAACTATTTTACTCTTCCAAAGGGTGATATAATTTTGACCAGATGTTT